>BROE01000028.1:6775753-6794004 GCA_036571765.1 Plecoglossus altivelis
GTGCGTGTGTGCGTGTGTGCGTGCGCACCTAGCTGTGGATGGAGGGAAGGATGGAGAGAGGTGGGCTAATGTGTAACGGTTGGCAGGCATCATTAGATCACAGAAGTGTGAAAGAAGAAAATTAGGTCCTGATGTTGTGCATGACGGTCTGAATACAAATCAAGTATTCTCTCTCTCTCTCTCTCTCTCTCTCTCTCTCACTCACTCACTCACTCACTCACTCACACACACACACACACACACACACACACACACACACACAGCACCTTTAAATCGCTCTTGTAAATAACATTGGACTGTGAAAACAAAGTGACATTATTGTGATGAGGCCCCTAACCACGGGTAGATAGCCAAGGAGCCCATTACAGATTGTAACATCAGCCTCCGGTACTCTTCGCACCTGTGTTATTTTTGACATAGTGCCGTTAGAAGTAGTGCGCGTGACACGCCACGAAATGTATTCGCTCATCTGTCGCTCCCCCTTGTGTTCACAATTAGTACTCTGTCGACACTGGAAAAGTGGAGAAGAAAGATGGCGACTTAATTGAGAACGCCGTCAGCTGCTTGCACGCGTTTAAAGGTAGCTAACGTCTTTTCAACAAAGTTCACGGATAAGACCTCCGGTTTCACTGTCTCGAACTTTTACCCTCTACCTTTTTAGTCACAGAGTAATTCAATATTCGTTCTACGGCGTTAATGATAGTTTGTTTGCTAGCCTCGCTAGCTAGTTAGCAGCTGACTCACTTAACTAGAATGCTGAGAGCGTGTCTTAGGCTCGTGAAGGTCTGACTATGGAGCTGAAGTTAATTAAGATAGAAACCGAGCTACAGAATTATCAACAAAGTTCACGGACAAAACCTCCTTCGCTGACTCAAATTCCTCTCTACCGTTCTGCTCTCAGAGTATGTCAAATATTCGTTCTACGACGTTAATGATAGTTTGTTTGCTAGTCTCGCTAGCTAGTTAGCATCCGACTCACTTAACTAGAATGCTGAGAGCGTGTCTTAGGCTCGTGAAGGTCTGACTGTATGGAGCTGAAGTTAATTAAGAGCTGTCAATACAGAATACATTTTTAAATGTTTAGGCTAAATAAATGTGAAGACGTTGTATATATCTAGGGTGTCTTATGCTACGGTTTGTCTACCAGGTACCATGTCCAGACTGTGTGTGGTGTGTGGGGGTTCGAGAGGTATCGGGAGAGCCGTGTCTCGCTTGCTGGCAGAGAAGGGCTTCAGAGTAGCGGTGCTGTCCAGGAACCTAGACGCGGCACGGGACACCATTACATCGTTGAAAGGAGGTCGGTACCGAGCGTAGGGTTTTGCTCACCCGTGGTTGCGTAAACGCCTTGATGGAATAAGGGATTAAACAGTGCAGGTGTAATTCATATTATTTATGTGACGGGTTTAGTCTGACCTCTACTGTTCCAGCTGACCATCTGGCGTTCAGCTGCGATGTGTCCCAAGAACAGGAAGTGCAGAAGACGTTTGAGAATATCCAGAAGACCTGTGGAAACATCTCCTACCTTGTCAATGCTGCTGGAATCAACAAGTAGGGTGTGTGCGTGTGTGTGTGCGTGTGTGTGTGTGTGCGTGCGTGCGTGCGTGCGTGCGTGTATGCTCATAGTATGCTTAAAACAAACGTCCTGTTGATATTGTGTAATGTGTGTCTGTGTGTGCTCAGGGACAGTCTGCTACTGCGGGCCAGGCCAGAGGACATGGTGTCCGTCCTCCACACCAACCTGCTGGGCAGCATGTTGACCAGCAGGGCTGCACTGAGAAGCATGCTGAGGGCTCAGGGAGGCGCCATCGTCAACATAGGTACCCAGCTGCCTCACCTGGGGCCAGACACAAGTCCTCAGTTAGCCCCTTCCTGTCCACCTGCAACACCAGCCTCCTAACCTACCTCACACCAACACATCTATTGAAGTGTTCCTTATATGTCCACTAGGTGGCGGTAGAGATTCACTGTAAATGTTTTCAGTAGATTCTTTCATTCAAAGCATTGTCCTGTGTGTGTGTGTGGGGGTGTTTGTATGCAGGCTCAGTGGTTGGGTTGAAGGGCAACTCTGGACAGTGTGTGTACAGCGCCAGCAAGGCAGGACTGGAGGGCTTCACACGATCTCTGGCCAAAGAGGTCGCCTCTCGTAACATCCGTGTCAATCTCCTGGCCCCAGGTATGGTTACTCCACCTCCTCTCTCCTTCATCTCTGCCCTGTTTCCACCTGAGGGTGGGGGCTGCTCTGACTGTGTTCCTGTGCTATTCCTCCCCCTCAGGGTTCATCCATACTGACATGACTGCAGGGCTGAGTGAGGACAGCGCTCGATCTATCCCCCTGGGCCGCATGGGGGAGCCGGAGGAGGTGGCCCAGGCTGCACTCTTCCTGTTGCTGTCTCCCTACATCACAGGACAGGTGCTGGCGGTGGATGGGGGACTGCAGCTGGCCATGTAGCTCACAGTGATCCTGTCCCTGGTCCAGTCCAGGCTGAGCCGGGGGCACCAGTATGGCTGCTGCACAAAGTGTCTGCTGGGAGCCCACAGCCCTGCTGGTCCCTGAGTGCTGTGGAGGAGGACTCTTCTATTGGCCAGTCTGCTACTATATGGTTGTAAGTGTTCTGAAAATGCACAACACTGTCTAGCAATGATTTAAAAAGCAACAAATTATCTAGGTTTATTAATGGTTTGAAGAAATCCCTGGCTTCTGTAAAGCGCTTGTATCATGTTCTGAATTGAATGAAAATGTATTTTTGCAGTGTAGTGTTAAGTGAAAATAAATGTGTACAATGTTAAAATGACCCTTCTCTCTGTGTCCCTGTGGTAGTGTAAGGGCTCCCATTATCGTCAACCTACTTCTCAACGCTCATCAGAAATGTTGCCAAAATTGATATAATACAAAACTGTTATGGCACAGCATTATATTTAAATGTATAGATACAACCTTCTACTGTAACATTGTGGTTTTTAAATCCAATTGTGATGTGCCTAGAAATGGCAGAAACAGTCAGGGACGATAATGGGGCTGCTCACTCTAACCATAAGAGTTTCTGTGTGATTCTAGTGTGGTTCTACTGTCCATATCCTGCCTGTCGTCTATGTGGAGTCACTGAGTTCTGGTCAGCCCAGTGGGAGTGGCCTAGTTTGCGTGACAGACCGTGGTGAGCAGACTCCAGAATGTCTGGCTGCTGGGAGCCGTCTTTGATCAGAACATTTAATACTGTTGGTCTTTCTTGGACTAGAAGGTTCTCTATCTGACCAGAGCCGCTTGAGTTTCAGCCCCCTCTCAGCCCCAGCTCCTCCCTCCCTAGTCCCTCTGGGGGGGATCTGCCGTTCCCTCTGGTTCCTCTCCACGCCGCTGACATCACTTCATATACGTGTTGGGCGCCAGGTAGGGCTGCTTTCACTCCCAGCAGTAACATACACACTTCCAGATGTTTATATTTTATTATCTTTCATAAACTAACACAGTGTCAATAGATTCATATACAGGCACAGATTGGCAAAGAAAATAAGAAGATTGTAGCCAAGACCATTGTCTTACAGAGAGAGAGAGAGAGGCCCATGTTGGTGAAACACAGAAAGGAAACATCAACATGGTAATATACAGCTCACTTGCTTACCGAAAACTTTGTAACTGGTTAAACACTGGATAATGGAAGCATAAAAAGTTGTACTTATGTTAACCGATTTGTTATTTGGCACTGTATAAGTGGTGTATAATAGCATGCACAGACAGGTGATCTTAATAGGTCTTAACAAGTGATCATTTCAGGACATGTATACTTTGTTCCTAAGCAGGATATTTTATGCAGGGTTATATGTGAGAAATCAAACTTCTTCAAACGATCTTGTGTAATGTTTTATCCCCAGAACCTGGATCAATCTTTCATCATACATCAACCTGGTGTGATCAGCACTCTGAAGCCTGGATCAGGATGTGGAGAAACCTGACATCAACAAACATCTAGCTGTCCTGAGTCATCCTCACATTCTGGAGCACTTCCTGCCTCAGCAGCACTCTCGTTGGACCACACCCCTGACCCCTACTAATCTCTACTTCCTGTATCCTTACTATAGCGTTCCTCTCCACCAATCAGGTGAGGACACCCACCAACATTCCATCTCACATACACAAAACTCCAAACAGCTTCAACTTTCAAAGTCTTTTTTTAAAAAGTTTTTTTTAACTGAAAATCAACAAGAAAAGATTATAAGGGCCGGCCTTGTGAAATATCAATGAGTAATGATAATACTCTGTAGCTACAGTACAGTGGCACAATGCAGAGTCTAAGATGGTATGTTCCCATGTCCCTCCCAGACTGCTGCCCTAGCCCCCTGAGCTCCCTCTCATCCCTGCTGCACCCCAGCCTCCTCCTGGGATGTCCATGGGTAGGTACTTCTACATTTAGATACAGTATATTATGCATATGGTGGGAGATTCAAATGGCACCTTGAACATACAAAATAATGCTACTGTTCAGCGTAAGGAAGGTGTTGGCTGATTCTCTCAGGCACTTGGGCGGGGATGAGGACAGCCAGTCTTTAGCACGATGTGCTCGCCCAGAAGGATGAGTTCAGCTCCTCAGGACTGCTGGATGGTAAGGAGGCTTGGGATGCATACTGAGATAGCAAAGAGGATGGGTGACAGACAGTACTACATTTCCCATCAGTCATCTGGTACATGTGGCCTTTATCATGAATCCCTTTGGTGATGTAAGTTGTTGTTCCTGTCCCCTGCATGGTTTTAGGTGGACAGGTATGGGGGTCAGTTCTCAGGGTTGGCGTGTTGCACCCTCTGGTTGAGCTCTACAGGTCGTCGCTCTCCACCAGCCCTCCTGGCTGCAGGGGGGTGGAGTCAGGGAAGAAGGCAGCCTTCACGTCCAGGCCTCTCTCTGTCAGCGCCGCATAGCGACTGGTGGACGGACGCACCCTCTTAGGCTTTGGTAGGTTTGGCTGCTGCCACTGAGCTGGGGGGGTGGAGACAATTCACATGAATAAATGACATATGTTGTTGAGGAAGAAGGAAGATGCAGGCTGGGACACTGTCCGGAGCATCAACGTGGCATCACTACATGCCTATGGCAGCTCCCCTCCTTCCCATTCTTTCAAGAAGGAAGAAACAAAGAGAAAGACTTACCATGGACGTCAAGGCGTGCAGTGCTGGAGACAATGCCAGCTTCATTCTTCGCAGACACAGTGTACCAGCCTGCGTCCTCCTTCATGGCCGGCTGGATAATCATGCACAGGTAGCCGCAGTTGTCCTGGTGCATGCTGGGGAAAGGAGTTTACACCAGAGTGAAGAAGGGAAGTGATCCTACCAAATACACAGCCAACAGAAAGAGTGAGACACATGGACATACCTGATCCTGTCTGTGCTGTGGGTGAATGACTCGTTCTCTCTCTTCCAGAAGATCTGGGGGTAGGGTGTCCCCGACACGCGACACTCCAGGCGTACAGGGTAGCCTTCAGCCACGCCTGTGTTCTGCAGCTTCTCAATGAACGTAGGGGCCTTGTGCATCTCCTTGGCTGGTGACACAGGATCACAGTCACTATGGTAACAGAGAGAGTGTGTGTGTGTGTGGACAGTATTTGTTTGTGTTTACCATACCTGCAACAATGAGTTCCAGGTTGAAGGAGTTCTGTCCTGCCCGGTTACTAGCAATGCAGGTATAGATCCCAGCATCGCGACTGCTCACAGACTCAATGACCAGTGAGTGGACGCCGTTTTCCCTCACCAGCATCTTGTGGGCAGAGTCAGGGCGGATGGTCTGGCCGTTCAGTTGCCAGATGAGGTCTGGAGTGGGCAAGCCACTCACCTGTAGGGGCAGAGCTGAGCAGTCAGGTACACAGGTCATGGGACTTTGGTTTGTGTGGTGGAATGCATGTTCTCATGGGAATGGGTTACCCTGTGAAAGCACCTCTCAACACCCACGGAAACATTACACCTGTGTGTGCGTGTGTACTCAGTAACAGAAGCAGCCGTAATTATCAGACACTGTTCTGGCTCAATGAACTTTCTGGAGCAGAAACATTTTTGGCATGGAACATTTAGAAACCCACAAAAAGAGGGAGTAGTAGGAATAAAGATGGTCTATAAATACAACTGACATTCAGAGTTCAGAGTCACTGGAGACTGTGTGAGTGGAGAAGGAGACAGTCTTTTTATAGTGAGTCAGTTCCCTGTATGGTGCTGCACTGGTTTAATAGCTCTCTGTAGCATAGTTTAGTTCTGTTGACAGACATGAAGGGGGGAGCTGGGATAGAAACACAGAAGAAAGGAAAAAGAAGGCAGAAAAACCAAGGCAGAGATAGAAGTGAGAAAGAAAAGATAATTGCACACTGAGAAACGAATCCCTCTTAATCCAGGACAAGTGACACCCTCCTCCTCCCCCTAAGATATCCATCACACAGGGGTCAACACATCCAGCACTCCGCCTCCCTCATCTTCTATAGAACCAGGAATGTACTGGCAGAACACACACACAGATGAGGAAGATGACTGAGGATGGGAAAGGGGCTGTGGTTAAGGCATCACCTTGCAGTCCATGCGGCACAGTTTTCCCTCCTGAACGATGAGGTCGCCAGGAGCCTGCAGGAAGTGAGGGCGGAAGTGGCGTTCCTGGATGTTCTCATTCTCGTCTCCACTGTCCCGGGACCTGGACCTGGGTCTGGAGGGAAAGGCGATAGAGACAGGTACAGAGAAACAGACAAGGTATAAAGGTGAAGGTCACACCCTCAAGGCTCTACCTGCCCTATTCTATCACAACAATGACATCATCCCTGCTATGCTCCACAGGAGAACACAGGCTCTGATGGGAGGGAGGGAGAAGTAAATAGAGAGCTATAAAGAGGGCCCTGATGGATATCTTAAAGAGCTGCAGTCACACAAATCAGATAGGGGCCCTTATCTACCCTGGGAAGGACTGGTGCAGTACTGTGTGTGCGCATGTTATAGATAATGGCTATCCTGTACTCTGAATAAGGGTGGCTGGTGTAGTCTTCATCTATAACGCTTCAAAACCTGTTTTATGTGGTGAGTTTGTGCAAACAAAATAGTCAAATGAACACCAAGCCTAATTCAAGATGTTTGTACAGCAGACCAGCAGGGGTACAGTTCAATCTGTCTTTCAGTCTGTGTGTCTAATCTTGTATTGGAGCCCAGAGGTTGTAAACAGGAAGGGAAAATATGTATCATTACTATCAACAACCAAAAATGTGTTGTCAGTCCCAGAGGACTTCCCATGACCTCACCTGCGAATGTGACCAGGCGTGGGCCGCTGGCTCCGCCCCCTCTGGTTGACTGCCTGCACCATCATCCTGCCAGTACAGCTGACCCTCCCCTAGGGGAAAGAGAGAGACCAACAGAAAGGTTTGAATTAAGGGAAGTTGGACAGGCTGTAATGTACCCGGCCTTGTGACATTGGTAAAGCTGTAAGGACTTCCTGTCTCCTGGTCCCAGCTTCCTGTCCTGGCTGTCATGACTCCTGTTATTCTGCTGGTACAGACTGTCAGCACACAACATCCTGGTTTGTGGGTATTGTGTTCCGATGTCTTGTGTGTGTTCTATGTACAGTGCAGGTCTCACCAGGGGGTTTCCAGCCATGATGGTGTAGTTGCCATCGTCGTCCAGCGAGGCGCTGGCGGTGTGCAGGGAGCACGTCCCGTCTGCCTCACGGCTGATACGGTAGTGCTCGCTCATCTTAGAGATCTGCTTCCCGTCCTTGAACCAGTACACCTTCACAAACACACACACACCACTACCTGGTCACACATTCCTACCCATACAGGTGTGTGTGTGTTATTTATTGTACACCACGACTTGTTTGACCTCTGACCTTGGGCTTGGGGTCTCCTGTGACCTTGCAGGAGAAGGTGACGGGCATGCCCTCAAACAGCTTGTAGTGCTTGAGCTTGTTCAGGAAGCATGGCGCCGCCCCCTGTTCTGGAAGCTCCTCATCATGTTCCACATCATCATCCGACTCCTCCACTGGAGAACGCTCAAGACGGAACTCTATCTCACTGATCAGACGCTGCTCAAAGCTGGACACCTTGTACTCCTGCAGGGGAGGGAGAGGGGGAGGGCAGGGGGGTATAGAGGGTTGGATGAGGGAAGGAGAAGTGATCCTGTGTTAATACCAGGTTGATCTCCTAGAACAGATCCAGTCCAGGGGTAACACAAGGTGATCATTCATTTTGAAGAAAGCACATTCCACCAACAAGCTTTCCCCCTACAGCTCCCCTCACCCCTCCCTGCTCTCCTTCTCAATCTGTCTTTCCTGTTCCCTCCCTATCTCTCTCCAGACTCCATAACAGCAGGATCACACACAGGCCTACTGGTGAACATGCAGACTGGAACACCACTTCCTCACACACCTGTCAATCAAGCGTGCTGCTGTCAATGTGTTGCCTAGCTAGTTGTGGCCTATCTGTGACCATGGTGGTGGGCTAAGACAAGTGGAGACAGCACGCAGGGAGGAAGGGAAGGAGGGTGAATGGATGGGGAGAAAGAGAAAGAAAGGAAAGAGGATGATAATATTGAATAACCTTTTGTGGGACAGTTTCTATATCAGGCGATCGGCTGCCCTGTGAAGAGATAAAACAAGGAGGTGACGTCTGCTGCTTTGAGAGGTCAAGAGAACACACACATGCTGTGTGTGATCATCATCAGCATGGATACACACTTTCAGTTAACTAACAGGCACAGTAACGTTTCCAGACAAGCTGACAGGCTAACATGCTAAAAGGTAACATGCCAACAGGCGAACATGTTAAACGCTAGCATGCTAACTGTCTATAAATCTGGCATGTTAAAATGCTGACAGGCCAAGATGCCAGTCCCAGAAGCAGTCTCTACATTTCATGACTTCCAGTATTATGTCTACTACCAGCTGTAAATGTGCAACTAACCATAGTGTGTGTGTACCTACCTGAGTGTGTGTGTGTGTGTTTGTGTGTACCTGTGTGCCAGGCTCATCGTCTCCCTCCTGGCTTAGGACAGTGGCAGCGTTGTCTGCTCCCAGGAGTCTGCGAGCCATCTTCTCCTCGTACGTTAGCCTCTGCAGAGCATTTAGCTGTTAGCTGGGTTAGTGTGTGAGGCTGCCACACACACACACTTTATATACACTATACTCATTCAACACCCCATCCTAGCTGCGCACTAGCATTTACTCAAGTAAAAACTGTACTCTAGATGTATTCTAGTACTATATTCAATTCTGTTCTATCTGTGTACCAGGACAGCGTTGCTGGTAGCAGGTCCAGGTTGATGAGTGTAGTGTTGGTTAATGAGTGTTAAACCTCTGTTATACTGGCTGCACACACTCCTTCTTGGGAAGCAGTGCTTCCCTGCATGCACACACACACGCGCGCGCGCGCACTCACACACCTGTTGTCCGTTGCTCATGCGCTCCTCCTTGAAGCGCAGCTTCCTCTCTAGGTCCTGGATGACGGCATCCTTGGAGCCCTGGATGTCTGAGTCTGACGCCAGGCGAGGGGTCCGAGGGGTTGGCCGGCGGGGCAGCGCCCTGGAGAACATGGAAGAGCATTAATGGGGTTACACCATGAGACTTCCAGATCTACCATCCCTCTCTGTAGTTGTGGTGTCCAGGAACATTGCTCCTCCACTCTCTTTCTTACTCTGTCTTTATCAGTCCTCTGTCTTTTTCTGTCTCTCTTTTGCTCTCTCTTATCAGGACATTCCAGGCGTTGTCATCTAATCTTACCTCTCAGGGGAGGAAAGAGAGAGAGAGAGAGAGTGAAGGACTGATAAATGGAGAACGAAAGAGAGAGACAGAATTCCCCTCTATGACATCAGGAAGCAGAGAATAACCCCCACCACGACACCTGGTGTGAGGAGGAGGCCTAGAACCTTAGCTTGGCTGGAAACCTTAAAACTGAACTGTTTCTGACAGCAAACCTTCTTTCAAGGCAGTATATTTTTGCAGCAGATGATGGGACAAACACTTGACGCCCCCTTGTGCACACGTGCACAAACCTTAGCGGGACCCTGGTGGTCTGGGCGGAGTGGGTCTGTGTGTGTTTAGTGGCAAGCAGAGAGCTGTAAACATGCTGTGTAAGAATGTAAACATGTCATCTTCTACCTCAGAGCCCAGCCTTAAGCAAAGAGAGGAGGGAGTATGTGCATCTGTGTGATGGTGCGTGTTGTCCAGGGTACTCACACAGTCCCATTGCCTTTGGGAAGCCCCAGAGCGTTGACGGTGGGGGAGGCAGGGGTGGAGGTGGGGGAAGGCAGGACGGAGGAGAGAAAGCTGGAGGCTGGGGACTGGGGAGCGGAGGAGGAGAAGGAGGAAGAGGAGGAGAGGATGGGCGGTGGAGGGGGGGGAGGCGGTGGAGGGAAGTCTTGGCCGGGGCCGGAGGGGGAGGACAAGGTGCCGGGGCTGAGGAAGGGGGGAGGAGGAGGGGGGAAGGAGGGAGAGGAGGGGGAGTCCAGGCTGTTGGTCTTACTGAAGGGGGGAGACTGGAAGGGGGGGAGGGAGACTTTACTAAAGGGTTTGTGTGAGGCGGAGGGGGAGAGGGGGGAGGAGAGGGTGGAGGTAGGGGAGGACTGGGTGTTGTACCCCACAGAGGCCCCCCCTGGGCCCTGAGCAGCAATGAACTGCTTGGGGCGGGCGTAGTTGAAGGTGCTGGTTTGCATGGCGCTGCTCTCCAGCTCCTGGAAGGAGGGAGGAGGGGGGAGAGGAGGAGATGGAGGAGGGATTTCTTGCGATGGGGGAGGGACTTCCTGCTGTTCTTCCTGCTGCTGTTGCTGGAGCCAATCAGCTGCTTCCTGCTGTTCGAGAAGGATTTGGTGCTGGAGGTACTTTAACTGGGCGGCGTTCCTGAGGGGGGAGGGGGGGGCAGATAAAGATGAGGTAGAGGAGGAGGGGGGCAGAGGCACCAGTTATTTAACAGAACATCAGAGAAAATGTCAGACATATGAAACATGTTGAAACATCTGGTTGTGTTCAAGCTGCCATGCTGGAGCAGGCAGGGACACACGCTCTCTCTCACACACACACGCACCATGTTGGCCCCCTGACCTGGAGTCAACAATGGACAGAACTGGAGCAGACAGGGACAGGGACACACACACATACATATACAATGGCAGAGACAACACACACACTGACACTGATATACTTAAGGCCTTGCACAAACACACAGGGGAGAGGTAATTGTCCCCCCCAACCCAAGGTCTCCAATCAGCACATAGCAGACATACCCAGACAAAACTCTGCATCCTCTGGCCCCTTCACAGACACTCATACGGAGGCACTGCACGCACACAAGGACACACATTGTCAGAGACAACACACACACACTCCTCATGCTGGGTTTGGGGGCAGATAAAGCTGCCACAAACTGACACAAGTTGCAGGACAAGGAGGAATGCAGCTGTAATCTATTTAAGCATGATACAAAGCTGCTGTCATCTAGCTAGCCAACCTAGGATATGTGTGTGTTCGTGATTGTGTGAGCACACATGTGTTTTCTGTGTGTGTGTGTGTGGGAAAGGGGGGTGAGGGAACTGCAGTGTTGGCAGCAGGGACTGATATCCTATCAACGTTCCACACCGACGTGTTAAAAGTTCTGCTTGTCAACATCCCATCAAACCCGGGGAGAGAGAGGCTATAACTAGAAGCTGACCAGAGCGGCCATGCTGCTGTACTGTCATGACGACAGCATGGTGACGCCCTGTCTGTTAGGAGGGGGTCTGTGATGTTGTACTGGTACTGGGTGTTGACTGTTTGCCTGGAAATAGCGGACTAGCTAGATCTTCACTCGTACAGTCTCGCTATCCCTTCTCTTCTTTGTCCTCTCTTTCATCTGGGCAGCATGGTCTCTTGCTCATTTCTCACCAGTCTTTCTTCTGCGCTCCATGGTCTCTCTCCCCTCTCTCTGTCTGTATGGCTTGCCCTCAGAATCAATCCTCTAAATCTTTTCCAGATGTTGAATAATCAGTCTTTTTCTATTTTTCATTTCATAGTCCAGGAGAATAAGCCTGTCATCCACAACCTCCCGGCCCATCCTCCTCCCTCCCCCCACCTCTCCCTACTTTTCTGAAAGGTCAAATCAAGGTAGCTACATTAAATAGTCAAGGAGAACCCTGGGACCACTGCTCACCCTGGCCAATCACACACTACCCCACAAGACAGGAAATGACAGGTCCTAACCCTCCAGCCCCTCCAAGGCTGGCCTCCGGCCCCTCCAAGGCTGGCCTCCGGCCCCTCCAAGGCTGGCCTCAGGCCCCTCCAGGGCTGGCCTCCAGACATCCATCTCCAGACTCCTTGTTTGGCTGTGTTCTTCTCAGACAGAAGTGTGACACGCTCACTCAGCCAGAGAGCAAATGTGCTTCATTTCCTCAGTGCTCTGTCATCCTCACTCTCTCCCTCCCTCTGGCCTGTCCCTCCCTCTCCTCTCATTTACTGTAAACATTTGATCCATTTAGCAGATGTTTTGATCCAGAAGGACACATGAATGTAGAAAGTAGAGCCAGTATCAGTATCAGACTAGTTCAAACCTCTCCTGTGTTTCATATCGTTCTGCTAATGGGTCTGCCAGCCTGATCACTGTACATGCAGCTAGCTAATACTGTACTTCCTCAAACACGTCTGAATTAATGTTTCAATCTCCTCTTCAGGACTTTTCCTGAGTGTGTGTCTGTATGTATGTGTGTGAGTGAGTGAGTGAGTGAGTGGGGGGGATGTTAGCCAGCTGTAACTGACATCATCTGGTTTCCTTAAAAGGTGCTCTTTCTTTAAATGGAGCTCCTACTTCCACACAAACATATCCATTCATCACACACCCCAAACAACTCTGGCCTCCTTCTCCCCCCCACTTCTCTCTCTCTCTGCCCCCCCCAACCTTGGTCTGCATGGTGGGCTATACAGTTGTTCCATGTGACTAGAGGACTGTGACTCATGTCTCCCTTGGCCTTCTCCAGCCCTCCATGGATGTTTCCAGCTGACCTACCAGCCTGTCAGGCAGCTTCATCTAGTATATTCCTCAGCTCTGCTCCATAAACCCTCGCTGCCTCCATGGCTGTCAGTTAAAAGGTTGCAGAATGACGTACAGCTGTCTCAGCACTGGCATGGTCCTGTTGTAGGTCTGAAGAATGATAAGAGATAGTAATTCTCATGCAATCATTGACTCTTATTGTTATTGAGTATTGATAAGAGAAGGACGTTCCAAATATCAAAACGAAACATTCAAGGACTCTGGGAGTGATCTCACATCTAACAGTCACATGACTGAATTCTGACAGGACAGTGATAGTGACTGCTGGCTGTGTGTGTGGCAGGGGGCTTACCCTTACTTTATCCCTCTCTTTCTCTCACTCTCCTCTCTCCCCAGCTCTTTTTTCATCCCTTTCTTCCTCCCCATCTCTCTCTTTCTTGCGGTTCAGTGAGGCCTAACAGAGAGGGAGCCGTCCTGCTGTCGCCATGCCAACGGCCCGCTGTTTTCCAGCGCCACAAAGTAGCCAGCTGGCTCCCAGAGTTGAGTGACATCGTACCAGAGTCCAACTGTAACAGTGTAATACCACAAATATCTCTCTCTCCTCTGTCTCCTTCCATCTTTCCCTCCTTTCAGGGATATAAATAGTCAGGAGGAGTTAATGTGTTTCTTTTCCTCTTAAACTGGCTGGCTGGTTTACTGACTGGTTAGTTGCCTGGTTGGCATGGGCGCGCAGGTGCGCAGGGCACCAGGTGCGCAGGGTACCAGATGCGCAGGGTACCAGATGCGTAGGGCACCGGATCGACAGCAAGCAAGAGGGCCTGTGGTTTCATTATCCTCTGCCAACACTGACAGGAAGCATCCATGGGAGGACAGGAAATTGTTGAGTGTAAATAGACATTAATGATGTAAACAACAAGAGAACACTTCCTACTGTGAGTGTGTCAATAAAAGGAAAACTGACAGTATCACAGCTGCTATTCATCTTCTAATTTGAACAACAGGAAAGACATGGTACCAATGAGAGGGAGAGAGTTAAGGAGGACGGAAAGAGGGAGAGAGGTAAGGAGGATGGAGAGAGGTAAGGAGGACAGAGAGAGAGAGGTAAGGAGGACAGAGAGAGAGACAGAGGTAAGGAGGACAGAGAGAGAGAGAGAGAGGTAAGGAGGATGGGGAGAGGTAAGGAGGATGGAGAGAGGTAAGGAGGACAGAGAGAGAGAGAGAGAGAGAGGTAAGGAGGACAGAGAGAGAGACAGAGGTAAGGAGGACAGAGATAGGGAGAGAGGTAAGGAGATTGGAGAGAGAGGAAGAGGTAAGGAGGATGGAGAGAGGGAGAGAGACAGAGGTAAGTAAGACAGATAGGGAGAGAGAGATAAGGAGGACAGAGGGAGAGAGAGGGAGAGACATAAGGAGGACGGAGATAGGGAGAGAGGCAATGGTAAGTGGATGATAGAGGCCAGCATGAGCATGGATAGAATGCTGGTGCACATATGGCACGTCTGTGGTCTTGTCAACCATGAGTGACTGGTGAACCAGCCACCTCACACAGCTCCACACCCACTAAACAAACACCACCGCTACCGTGGAAACACACCCCACATAGCCGATCAATCAGAACAGGGGGGGCTGGTTCCATCCCCTGCCTGAGAGCACCTGGCTGTAGCTCTCCTCACTTATTTCCATGGTAACCACACCTAGCACGTGATCCTTACTATGTGTCAACCTGCAGTTGAATGGATGGCTGGCAAAACGACTGTCTGAGCCTAGCTGGTTGACTGGCTTTGTTAGCTGGTTAGTTGGTTGGCTCATCTGGCATGCTGACTTGGTTAGTTTGTGGATTTTTGTCCCAATTCGTCTATTTTACTGACTTGTATACATCCTCACCCATAATTATGCAATAAAGAAAATATAATGTAGTCTCCCACACTAAACATACACCTTCTCACGGGTTCATTTCATCAAATATGTATTTCCAGAAAAGTATTGGACCAAAATTTATCACTATACAGATAACAGCAGCACCTGCAAGTATCTGACATGGTCTGTATCCTGCCTCGTGGGGGTCTCTGGTCCCCTAATCGCAACCTCTTCCCTGGCGATTCTAAGACAGATTAAGATGTTTAGCATACAATAAACGGGAATAATTTCAAGTTCCTCTCATGATAGAATGGTGAATCAAAACTAATGGACTCCTCTCACTCTCCTCCACCTTCTCTCTCAGACTCTCATTCACTCACCCCTTTTCTCCTCCACCTCTTTTGACACATTCTCCACCTTCTCTTTCACCTCCATCTCCTAATTTCTCTCTCTCCCACTAGCTACTTCTTTCTCCTCCACCTCCTCTCTCTATCCCCCTCCCTTTCTCTTGGACAGTACCTCTGGCTTGTTCTAATATCCCCAACTCTTTCACCATGCCCCACCTGCCTTCTCCACCACCCCTGCCCACTGCCTCTCTCCACCACCCTGCTGCCCCCTACCCTGCCTCTCTCCACCACCGCTGCCCCCCCTACCCTGCTCTCTCCACGCAGCGCTGCCCCCGGCCACCCTCCTCTTCTCACCACCGCGCCCCACCTAAACCTGCCCCTCCACCACCTGCTGCCACTACTCTGCCTCTCTCGCCCGCCTCTACCCTGCCTCTCTCTGCCCCCGCCCCCATCCCGCCCTCTGCTTTCTGGCCCCGCCCTACGCTCCCTCTTGCGCCGCCCCGCCCCCCACCTCTCTCCACCCCCCCAGCCAGCTCTAATTGCTCACCACATAAAACAGGACCAGACTGTTTTCTTTTCCTTCTCTTTAAAAGCAGCCCAGAGCGAGTCTTATTCCACCCAGAGCAGCTCCCCTCTGGATCCCCTCTCTTTCTCCTTTCTCTCATCTCTCTCCTCTCATCTCTTACCCTCTACTCCCCTCCTCTCTCTCTCCCGTTTTCACTCTGTCTCTCTTCCTTTTATTTCTCTGCCTGCCCCCAGTACCGCTCACACAAAACTCTTTCACCTTTCTCCCTCCCTCCCTCCGTCTGCCCAGTGAGTGGAGTGTTTTTCTCTATAGCAGGAATGCCAAAGACATTCTTCTATGGATCGGAATGGGAAAGACATTGCTATCAAACAGGATTAGCAGCAGGGGTGAAACAGGAGGAGAGCGAGAGAGAGACAAAGACAGAGAGAAAGAGAGAGGGTTGAAACAGTAGTGAAGTACCATCCAAAGCTACCATCGCTGGTCTCACCTAACAAGCTCTATTGTGTTAGCTAATCCACCAGAGACACTGGGAGAGACAACCAATCTGGATACCTACACAATACAACACACAAGACAGTCTCTACAGGACTGTACCAACACCAACACCCTAGATGCTATCCTAAGACTTTCAACTTTCCTTTCTCTCCTCTCTTCATTCTCTCACTTTCCAATTCCCCCTTTCTCTCCTCTCTTCATTCTCTCCCTTTCCAATTCCCCCTTTCTCTCCCTTTCCATTTCCCCCTTTCTCTCCTCTCTTCATTCTCTCCCTCTCCATTTTCCCCTTTCTCTCCCCCTGAGCCTCCAGTGAGTGAACATCTATCTCCAGCCCTACTGTTCTCACTGCTGCTGCCTCACATGCTTATTACATTAACTTGCGTTGAGTTGGCACAGCTAACTGACAGAGAAAACCTTCCTCCCTCTCCATCCATCCTTTGTCTTTTCCTCAATCACTCCTTCTCAATCACACCAATTACAGTTCAACAGTCGAGTTGTAGGTTATATCACAGACCACATTCGACTTTAATCCCAGATAAAATAATTCGTTATTAAACGTTTAAACAATTTAAACGTTTAAAACATTTAAACCGTTTGTTAATTAGCGTTGATACTTGTGAAAAGTCCTTCTCTATAGAGTTATTCATAGTTAGACTTTGCTCTTTCTTCAAACTACCTCCACAAACTGTCATGCAGCGTCTTAAGTAACGTTGACAAAAGTTTCAGTTGTTCACCAACTAATCCCATGAGAAAAGTAGAGAGCTTTACCTTCAGATTAGCTGAGTTCCAGGGAGATTAATGTTGGCTCAGGTATTCCTTGCAGGAGTGTGTATGTGTGTCGATGTGTGTGTGTGCAGGTAAGGTATTTATACAGCGGGTAGCCAGACGGTGACAGACGCTCTCGCTTACTGGTTGCATGAGTCAGTCAGCAACTGTCTCAGCTCCGCCCCTTCACAATAAAAGCCACTGCCTTTCCCCGTGAAACACTTCACAATAAAAGCCTCAGCCTTGTGTTGAAAATCTTTAAAAAATAAAAATCTAGCTTTCATGTTAAAAGCTTAAGGCCTTAATGCAGAAACCACCTTGATCTCAGAGTGAGGGTAGAAGAGTGACGATAACCCCCTGCTCCTTAGCTACAGACAAAGATGGAAAGAGGGGCTGTATACTGTAAGACAGGAGGAGATGGAAATTGAGAAAATAGATTGAGGGGAAGAAAATGAGACATAGAAAGACACTGGGGGATAATGAGTGGCAGTGAGAAAAGAGAGAGAAATAAGAAAAAAAGCAGGGCAGGCCTGATGTCTCTCCCTCTCCTGATGGATGTGTGACTGAGGATCTGAACACACCAGGCTGTGAGATCATACACACCCTGTAATTACTGTCACTTTGTCCACCAGCCAGGAAGCTGTCTGTCAGTCTGGTTTAGAACCCAGAACATACTCACCTCAATACACACACGCACGCACGAACACACGCACACACACCACATCACATTCTCCACACAAATCAAGGCCAATATGTAGACAAAAGTTCTAATGAGGGTTGATTTACTTCATGTGGAAACAATGTGATTCCCTGAATGTGTTATACATACCACAACCCTTTCTTTCTTTGTATCTCCCTCTCTCTCTCTTGAGACACAATCTGTCCCACCAGGGGACCAGCAAGACGTTCTTGTTTCCATGCTGTCAACTCAAAAGTATAACACATTCTCTCAGAATACCACACTCAGTATAAAATACTCACTCTGTGCCTCCGTCCCTGCTCTCTATCTTCCCCCTATGTCTCTCTCCCCTCTCTCTCCGCTCCCTCCCCTCCTTCTCTCTCTCTGGTATTCTAAGGGTCAGCTGCAGCACCCTTATAAGGAATCCTTCTCCATTTCTCCAAGGTCACTCTAACCAATCCTGTTAGACCATCGACTGCCTCAGCCAATCCAGCGGCTCCCCATGTCCTTATAAGGATGTTCCCTCTCTGGGTCTGGCTGCCACTCTTCACCCCTCTGCTCCCTCTCTCTTGCTCCTGCTCCCTCTTTTCTCTCTCCTCTGCTCTCTCTCCTGCCCTCTCTCCTGCCCTCTCTC
>BROE01000028.1:6797859-6864425 GCA_036571765.1 Plecoglossus altivelis
CCATCTTGACACAGCACAGACCTTCAACACCCATCTTGACACAGCACAGACCTTCCAACCCCATCCTGACACAGCACAGACCTTCAACGTCTATCTTGACACAGCACAGACCTTCAAACCCCATCTTGACCAGGCACAGACCTTCAACGTCTATCTTGACACAGCACAGACCTTCAACACCCATCTTGACACAGCACAGACCTTCCAACCCCATCCTGACACAGCACAGACCTTCAACGTCTATCTTGACACAGCACAGACCTTAAACACCCATCTGGACCAAAGACAGACCTTCAACATCCAGACTGGTCCCAGCACAAGCCTTGAGCATCAAGAATATAAGACCACAAGGACCCAATAGAAGAAATGAGAGGGAGGGGCTAGGGGTATAGACAGGATATCATCAGACGTCTCTGGTCACAGACAGGCATTGCATTCTGACATACACTCCCACACAGGCACAACAAAGCCTTTCACTCTCGCACTGGCACTCAGACAAACAAACAAGGCCCATACAGACAGGTTACACACAGACGCAGACACACAGGCCACAAAAGAGACGATGACACAGACATTGGAATGTTTAAGGTTAGAGCCGGAGGAGAGATCCGAGAGCTGGAGAGGGTAGTAGGGGAGAGTTAGAGGGTTACTCACAGCTTAGGTTTAGGTTTGGTGGGCAGTGGAGGCCCTTCCTTCCCTGGGGCCGGGGTCGAGGCTGGGGTCAAGGCTGGGGTCGAGGCCGGTGCAGAAGCTGGAACATCCATAACAGACTCAGGTAGAGGAGGGGGTGGAAGGTGGTCTCTGGGTGGGCTGTGTGGAGGTGGGGGGCTAATGGGCTGTCCATTGCGACCTTGTCCCGCCCCCTGACTCGGCCCCTCCCCCTCAGCACCTCCCTGAACTGCTAACACGCTAGGCCAGATCTCCACCTCGTTGACATGGTAACCCTCTATGGTGGGCGGGGCCTTGGGGGGCAGCTCCAATTGGCTGATCTCAGTGGGCGGGGGGGGTGGGGGGAAGGCGTCCAACATAGTGTTGTCCCCGGATACGTCACTCCTGGTTATGCCGTTAGTGGGCAAGTCTTCTGCTGCTGAGAAAGAAACAGGTGGTTTAACACACATATACCTCTCATCTTCTCATCCTTAGTCTTTCAGCCAAACTATTACCAACCCTGACCCTTCAGCCCAGCTAGGCAGTTAACTCTAATCATCTGATTTATAGAACTATAAATATTATGCACTTCACTATTTAGATATATATTAGACTGTCCAATGGCAGAGCAGATGTAATGAGAGACGGGGCCTGTCAGACACACCTCCAGAGACGTAGAGGTGGGCGGAGCTACTGAGGGAGCCGTAGGGGTTAGTGACGGTGCAGCAGAACGCTCCTCCATCCTCTGGGAACGCCTCTGAGATCACTAGCGTGCAGATCTCCTCTGAAACACAGAACACTGGTTAGAACTCTGCAACGCTGTGACAGACATACCGATAGACAGACCGACAGACCAACTGACAGACAGGCGTGAGAACGATTCAGAGTGCTCCTCTCAGGAACACCTGCTGCATGTGAGTCACACCTGTCCAGATGAGGAAACTCTACGTAAACGTAAACACACACACACACACACACCCATGTCACAATATGGGTTACATCAGAACAAGGTCACAGGCTGATGATGTCAGTCACCCACAGGCTGCTGATGATGCCATAAGAGCAAGCACAGGATAGAATCTGCTGCTGTTGACAAATAGACAAAGCTGACAGGAAGTGATGTTGCTCTTACCTGGCTCTGCAGCGGAGCGGGGCTCTGTTGGAATGTAGAGCGTCAGGGAGAGAGAGGAGAGGAAGATTAGAGGCGATGGAGAGAGGTGGGATGGACATGGAACAGGTTTGAGCGTGGCTCAAGGCTGGCTTGTCTTACTCTTCTGAAGGATGCGGAAGTCCGGGGAGTCCTGGATCTCCTGGCCCTGGCGGAACCAGCGAACCTGCAGTGGTGCGCTGCCCCGGACCCGGCACTCCAGAACCACCACCTGGCCCTCCGATGCCTGGGAGTCCACCAACTCCTGGGGGAGGAGGGAGAGAAATGACAGAGAGGAAGAGGAAAAATGATAGACACAGAAAGAAAAAGAGAAAGGGACAGAGAGAGGGGTGTGAGGTCAGCAGACTCTGACCCTGACAGCAACACTATCACACAGCAGCCAATCACAGGGCAGCTTGGAGTGTCACAGAGACATGAAGAGGCCGTCATAGGTTCACCCTCCCTCTCCAAGCTGTCAACATGCCTGAGAGCAAACGCCCTATCAATCAGCAGCGCGCGCGTGTGTGTGTGTGTGTGAGAGAGCACATGTGTGTGTGTGTGTGTGTGTGTGTGTGAGGGCACATGTGTGTGTGTGTGCGTGTGTATGTGTATGTGTGTGTGAGAGAGAGGGCACATGTGTGTGTGTGTGTGTGTGTGTGTGTGTGGCCTAGATGACTTCAGGGGATGAGTAACTCCCTCTCAGATCCCGGAGGAGGACAAGACAAACAAACGCGTTGTGTAACAAGGGATAAATGAGAGGAGAGGAGTAGAGCTCATGGCTTCGTCTGGCCTTTAAGAAGATCTTCCCCTATTACATGACTCACTACCTGGGAAAGGGGGGAGAAGGAGGGTGGGGGGGGGAGGAGGGTGGGAGGGAGGGAGGGAGGGGAAGGGAAGGAAGGGAGGAGAGCAGGAGGGGAGAAGGAAAGGAAGGAGGAAAGGAGGAAGGGAGGCCTATGGAAGGAGAGGAAGGAGGGAGGTGGAGGGAAGGAAGGAAGGGAGGGAGGTGAAAGTGTGTCTTTGGAAGTGCTTACCTTAGTGAAAACAGGGGGGGCTGATACAGGGCTGTCTGTCCCATACAGAGAGGAGACTGGACTCTGCATCTGACAACAGAACGCACACACTCAGTAAAGGAACAGTTGCCGTCTCTGTGAGTTCTGTGTCTGCATGTATTCATGTGTGTGTGTGTGTGTGTGTACCCGCTGAGTGAAGGGCTGGACCAGGGTGGAACGGTGAGGTGGGGGCTCCGAGGTCTTGGGGGAGGAAGAGCGGATCGTCAAGGAGACAGAGGTGGTCTTCTTCTGAACCCTGTGAGAGAGAGACAGACAGAGAGACATAGAGAGAGACAGCACAGAGAGACTGTTTAAACTAAATGCATGATGTCCTGACCTTAAGCCCGCCCCTTCAGGTGAGGATATCTCTGATTTGGGGTTTCTCTGGTCATATCTGCTCTTCTCACTGAAACCAGCTGCAGTCTCTTTCTCTACACTACAAAACCTGTTTTTACGGTCCCATTTTCACCTCGTAAATGACTAAGGGGCCTTGCAAACGGTTTCCCCAGTGACTGGGAGGATGATGTCACTGACAGAGAGTGCCAAGACGCTAGTAGACAGAAAAGGGAGGATCTGGTAGGTGAGAGATAGAGAGACAGGGAGGTGAGACGTCCAGACAGGGAGGTGAGACGTAGTGTCTCACAGGAATGGGTTAGGGTCAGAGGTGAGGGGGTCACGTACTGAGCCATGTCTCCTGACCGGTGCTTGGACGTCGAGCCCTCTCCTTCTGAGTCTGAAGATGAGGCTCCTAAAGAGAAGCACAGCAGACGACAAGGAGACATCATGACATTCCAGAACCAAATGGAACATTGTACAACCTGCAGAATACACTACTGAGATTCTAGAATGTTCAGGATGGTAGGATTCTCATTCCCTGCCGTGTAGGCTAGGACGTGGATGAGTGGGACAACAGTCGTGATGATCAGAACAGTAATGGCCCTGGTGACGAGTAGGCTAGCTGGGGTCCTATGCTACTCCAGCCACCTTCTATGTAGACCTCAGCTTCTGTGTTGTCAGCGCCCAGGCTGTTGGACGCCACGCAGGTGTAACGGCCTGTGTCGTCCTCGAACGCCTCGTTGATTACCAGCGTGTGCAGGTCTCCGTCTCGCCACACCTGGATGTCTGGGCTGCTGTGGAGCTCCCGGCCCTCGCAGAACCACCTACACACACGCAGACAGACAGACAGACAAACACACGCACGCGCACACAAACACACACACACACGCAGACACACACACGCAGACAGACACGTAACAGAGACAGACACAAACAGTGAGGAATAAGAAATTAGTGGGGGCATGTCTGAGAAAGTTTTTCCAGTTGAATAAATGGCACCCTCAGGCACAGGGTTACAGGAACCCACCACACCTCCACCCTCCTTCCCTCCTCCCCATCTGGGTTGTTCTATAGTGTTAGAACCACTCTCTACCATTCAGAGTCTCGCAGAAGAGAGTGTCTCTTACCTCTAATCACACCTAGTAAATCAGCTACCAATTCACACACAAACACACCGCACACCCAAAGCTACTGTTTCTGTCTCCATCTCTTGACACCAATGTGGTGTTGGAGGATGAGTAGGAGGAGGAATAGAAGGAGGAATACAAGGAGAAACAGGAGGAGGAACAGGAGGAGGAATAGAAGAAGAAACAGGAATCAATCAACCTGTCGGAGGCACAGCTGTTCCCTTCTTCTGCACACCACCCCCACGGGACATTCAGGCCATCTTGGATGAAAATTCCCAGCATTTCCCTGCCTGGTCCTGTTCTGCCCTCAACACTCCCCCCTCCCCCTCTCCCCCCTCCTCTCCCTCCTGATCAGAGAACAGCTCCTTAAAGTCGACTCTGGTGGATGCAGAGAACTTGCAGGTTCTGTGTGGTGGATGAAGAACCTACAGCAGGCTGGAGCTCAGTGGGACCAGTCAGAAACACAATCTCTTCGTAACGACAAGCACACCTCCCATAACTCCTGCTGTAATGGCCTGCTATTAGACACGATGACTGAGTAAACAGATTGAGTCAGATACAGATTTGTTCTTTGTTTAATTCCAACACCTCTTAGCCATATACTGAGGAATGTCCTGAACACCAGGGAGGGGGGAGAGAAATGGAGGGAGAGAGAAAGGGAGAGTGAAAGAGAGAAAGTGGCATATGGTCAATTTGTAAGGAATTTGAAATGCTTCTGAAGATAAAACCCACTAACACCCAGTTCCTTTCACACACCCTGCAACACAATGACATGATGAAACACACACACAATGGTTGTGTGTAGGTAGCCAGTAGTGGTCCAGTCCTGGGAGTGTTACCTGACTGTGAGTCCAGGCCTCTCCTTTCCTCTGGAAGCCAGTGAGCCAGGTCTCAGCCCTATCACTGCTTCCCAGCTTCCTGCTACACAACCCTCCCCCACCCCCGCGCCTTCCCCTCATCACTTAACCCTGGCCTCTCTACCGGCCTCCCTCTACCTCGATTTGTCTCTCCCTACTTGACTAGTCTCTCTCTCCCTCGGCCGGCCTCCCTCTACCTTGACTAGTCTCTCTTTACCTCCCTGTACCTCGGCCGGCCTCCCTCCGCCTAGACCGGCCTCTCTATACCTCTGCTGGCCTCTCTCGTATGTGATATCCCCTCCTCTCCCCCCTCCTCCTATGTCCTGGTCTCTCCTGTGTGTGCTGTGGTCTCACTGACCTTGTCTCTCCTATGCTGCTGTTGAAAGTTTTATGAAGCTCAGTTTCATTTTAAGCCCATGAGTAGAGAGCAGAAGGAGATGGAAGTGGGAGGAGGTGGGATGGTGGAGGGACAGAGATGGAGAGAAATAAAACACAAATACCTTATGTATGACAAGCAGGGAGGAGTTAGGTGCCTCCTCTAAAACCAGGACCAGGAGCAAACCTGGGAACCTCATACAGAATGATGCCGGAGGAAGTACTGTGATTAGGACAGGAAGGAAGACAGGGCCGATGGATGAATCCTTTTAGTGACAGAAAAGAGTCGAAACACTAGAGCCATTTATACCAGCAGAGAGGACAGCTGGTGGATATAGGTTGTGTGTGTGTGTGTGTGTGTGCACACGTGCGTGTTCATGCGTGTGTGAGAGAGAGAGAGAGAGAGAGAGAGGAAGAGAGGAAGAGAGAGAGAGAGAGAGAGACAACTGTGCTGAGAGAAGTGTGTGAGACAGCTGAAGTCTCTACCCCCACAAACACACACATTCCTACACACACACCACTGTCACCAATATCTAAGTTTAATCATCCCACATTATTGTAGTGATTCAAAATGTTTCAAAAATGGTTCGCTAACTGAAACTAACAGATGTGCATTACTCAACATCAAAGGTAATGATGATGATGAGATAATGATGCAATAATCTCTTATCAGACAAGACTGGCAAGAGTTCTAAAGTGAAAGGTTAAGTATCAGAGTGTTTGTGAATACGTGTGTCTGTGTGTGTGTGTGAGAGAGAGAGAATGTGTGTGTGTGTGTGTGAGAGAGAGAATGTGTGTGTGTGACACAGAGAAAATGCGTGTGTGTGTACGTGTGTACACTTTACACTGGGAGGCCACGGAGGCCTAAAGAAGAGAAGTGCAAACACACTTTGTCAATGAATGACCTGAGAAAATATATTCTTAGTATCCACGCAAACAAACTAAGGAGAGGTTACGCCATCCAAACCTCCAATCTTCCAGCAGAGAAGCAGCCCTCTATATCTATCACACTGTGATGTGGTTCGTCCATCCAGACTGGTCCTTGACTCTGAGCACTGAAACACTCCAGCACTATGATCTGCTGATCCTCCATCTCCTGCTGTACGTGCTTCCTGCACTATTCTTACGTTGCCTTAAAAGCATCTTCTAAATGAACAAAACGTAAATGCACGCGTATCCAGACCCCTTGTGCAAGCTAACGGCTTAACCACACACATCTGCCTTGCAGAGGGGTGACAGACACCAGTCACAGGACAACATTCACCCACGAAGCTGTGTGGGATACTGACCAAGCCAGTCAGGCTCAACTCTTAAATCTTAACCCCGACCACACTGCCACCAGTGCAGAGTTCCCAGTTCCTTACCTGAGCAAGGCTTCTGCGGTCGCTCCCCAGTATCACTGTGATGTCACTGAAGACTTCCTCACTCACTGAGAGACAAGTCACTAAGCTGCTACTGCAGGCTCTCACACATCCTCCCTGACACACACCCCCTCCCTGACACACACCCCCTCCCTGACACACACCCCCTCCCTGACACACACACACCCCTGAAACACACCCCCTGACAGACACTGGGAGGGAGGGAGGAATAAGGAAAGAGGGGGCTGATCTGAGACATGGCAAATTCCACACAAGTAGAGAGGGCGGAAGAGAGCGAGAGAGAGAGAGAGAGAATGAGAGAGAGAGGTACAGAGAGAGAGAACAAGAAAGAGAGCAAGAGAGAGAGGTACAGAGAGAGCAAGAAAGAGAGAGAATGAGAGAGAGGTACAGAGAGAGAGGTACAGAGAGAGAGGTACAGAGAGAGAGAACAAGAAAGAGAGAATAAGAGAAAGGTACAGAGAGAGCAAGAAAGAGAGAGAATGAGAGAGAGGTACAGAGAGAGAGGTACAGAGAGAGAGAGAACAAGAAAGAGAGAGAGAACTATGGAGAGAGGGGAGGAGGGGAATCTTAACTTTAGCAATGATGGACTTTTGTCCTTTGGCATGTTTCCAGAAACGTCTCTCCCTGTCTCATACTGACAGCATATGTGACCGGTGTGTCTCCCAGAGAAGCTCCAGACTTGCTGGTTCCAGCCTCTGGTGTCCTCCCCTCCCATCATCCCTGCTACCCCAGCCCTTCTACACCTCTAGAACCCCCCACCCTGTCTCTATGACAGGAACACCAGACTTGGCTGATCCAATGGTTTGTCCTGGAGACCCCTGGCTGGTGAAAATAGAGAGGAGATAGAAATAGACCACTTAGAGCAGGCAGCACCTGGCTTGAACAGATGGCCCTGAACTATGTGTGATTGTACCCCATGGACACACACACACACACACACGCACACACACACACACAGCTTTGTTGTACTCATGTGTTTATGGTTGCTAAATTATAATGGGATGTGTTAAAGCTATTTTTCTAAAAGGTTTTCAGGTCAATGAGCATATACAGATTTCTCCATTTGATAGGGAATGCTTAACCACCCGTCCTCCACATACACACAGACTACAGGGGAACACGCACACACAAAAAGCACTGTCCTTTGACTAATTTCGAAACAATCTTGCATGGAATCACAGCGGCGTACACACACTGCATCACTGTTTAGAAGGTCACATCCGGGTCACATGACATCACATGGAGATGGGACTGTGTTGTCAAGACAACCCCTTGTATTCCCTACGGGAACCAAACAATGCAGACCCAGAGACATGGAGGCTGGCTGAGGGGACATTTAAATCAACAGATGTGCTGATCAGTCAGACATTAATTACAGCTATGCAGGCCAGCAGTGGAGTCTCATGTTCACAGATCTGTTCCACACAAACGACGACCATATCCTTAACGACGGAGGAAATAAACACTGTTGTCTGGAAACGTTGTGTTGCCACTGAACAACTGCTGCCGAATTGTTGGCAAACAACTAAAGAATCACAAATGAGTTAGTCCAGAATCGCTAATGAATCGGTCTAGAAGACACTAATGAACTGTGCCTGAATCAGCCTTGTTGGTCTGTGTCTCACACCCTCAGAGCTTAAATCTCCTCTTCCTGCTCGTTACAGGAGAAGTTCTACAGTGAGGACATCAAACACACTTCTAACCATCAGGAGCCCAAGGCAAGACAAGCCCAAGACTTAATCCTTCGCTAAACGCGCACACACGCACACACACGCACACTCCACCCCTCTTCCTCTCCTCCCTATTAAACGGCGTCCTGTGTCCTGACCCCACGTCTCTCTCTGACATCATTCCTGAAGCACAGGGAAGGAGCTGAGGGAAGAGGAGACTGCGTGAGGGAGCTCCACATGAGCTGTAATGCTGTCACATATCAGCAGAACATGCTCATGATTCCCATATCATGTTTTACATTGGTCTTGAAGCAGACCTGGAGACACAAGTACGCACCATACACACGCAAGGCCAGCCCTGGCGCGCACACACCACCAAAACCTGACACACACCATCACATGGGTTGGCACACACGCACCAGCCCTGGCACATTCACAAGAATGCCGCCCAACTGAAAACCCCCCTCAATGTCAGATCAAAGGGACAGATGACTGGGTCTGGTAACCACGGTAACCCAGCCTGATCCGCCATGATGGATGGCTATCGAATCACCCAGCAGGTGAGCGCGGGAATGCGGCCCAGATCACTGATCCCAGCCCAGCCGCAGGGTTTGTGCTGACTCACACCCCATGACTGTAGTAATAACACTGCTCACATTTAACAGATGCTTCTATCCACAGCAGCGTAAGGGGGGAGGATTTAAACCTGGGGTCTGCTGGGATCACTTGTTCTACAGTCTAACGCTCTACCACTGAGCTACAGACACCTCAAACTGATCCCAGAGCAGAAGCACACAGCTGCACCTGGAGACAGCTTGCTTGATCTCTTATCAACTATTAAGCCTGTGTGACAGACAGTAAAGTATGTCTGCTGTAGCCACGTAGAAAGTGTTGGAGGTCACGATCGTACACAGAAACTGAAGTTAAAGACCCTCTGCAGTGAGAACAGCGACTTGAGGACACTGTATCACTCAACTGAATACTGATGTTTGTGACCAAGTGCACAGGTGTGCTGTGTTTAAAGTGTGATCTGTGTGCTGATTAGCGTGTACGTGTGTGTGTGGTGGGTGTGAGTGTATGTGGAGGTTGTGAGTGTACATGTGTGTGGAGGGTGTGAGTGTACGTGTGTGTGGAGGGTGTGAGTGTACGTGTGTGCGGAGGTTGTGAGTATGCGTGTATGGAGGGTGTGTGCATGCGTGTGTGGAAGGTGACAGTGTATGCGTGTGTGGAGGGTGTGTGTATGCGTGTATGGAGGGTGTGTATATCCGTGTGTGGAGGGTGTGTGTATGCATGTGTGGAGGTGTAAGTGTTTACCTAAGGAGCTGAAGAGGAACATCTCTCACGCCTGGAGAGCTTTCAGCACCTGTGGTTTCAAGTTACTAAGGTTACCCTACCTTTCCTCCTCCACCTCCTCTATCTCCTTCTCCTCTCCCACCCTCCTCCTCCTCCCCCCCGCCCCAGTCTCCAGGTGTTCTGTGGTAAGTCTCCTCTACCCTGCATGACTGCAGCCTTTGTCTACGGGGACATGCTTTGTGTCAGATCTGGTATTCTACTCAGTTCTCCAGAGCTCCCTTCCAGAACGCTCCCTTGCTTTCTCTCCATCCTTTTAAACTGTTTTTAAACCTTCTAGCCATCCCCTTCTTGCCGCAGCCCCTTTCTCCACTCTCTTCTCCTCCTCTCTAACACTTTCTCTCTCCTCTCGCCTCCTCTCTACCACTCTTTCTCTCCATCTCGTACGCAATCTCTCGTCCTCTCCTCTAATACCACCTCTCTCCTCCCTCTACCCTCCCTCTCCCTCTACCACTGCTCTCTCTTCGTCTCATTACCATCTGCTTCCTCTCTCTCTGTCCCACTTCTCTCCCTCTCTCTACCTATCTTGCTCTCCCTCTCTCCCTTCTCTCTTTCTCTCTCACCATCTCTCTCCTCCTCTCCTTAGCTCACTCGTCTCTCCTCCTCTCTACCCACTCTCTCTCCTCCTCTCTACACTGCTCTCGTCCTGCCTCTCTATCCATCTCTCTCTCCGCTCCTATCCACTCTCTCTCCTCCTCTCTACCACTTTCTCCTCCTCCTCTAACGCATTTTCTAATTCCTTCCTCTCTAACCTTCTCTCTCTCCTCTCTACCTCACTCTCTTCCTTCTTACCTCACTCTCTCTCTCCCCTCTACGCCCGCTCTCTTTCTCCTCTCTACATCTCTCTCCCTTCTCCTTAATCCGCACTCTCTCTCCTTTCTCTACTCTCTCTCTCTCCTTCTCGTCTCTCTCTCCACTGTATCTCTCTAAGTCTCTCTCTCAGTCTCTCTCCTTCCCTTTACCCAGCTTTTCTCCTTCTCTTTTACCCACTCTCTTCTCTCCTCTCCTCTCACCACACCCTATTCTGGTCCTTTACTGAAAGCCCTTCACTAGACCACAACTATAATTACAGTCTCTGCAGTCACATGGCACAAACAATAAATCACACACACAGGAACAAGCACACTCTTATATACACACAGGGACAGGGGCACACACACACACACACACAACAGGGACACACAAACCACACTTTGCTACATAACACACTTAACGGGCACAAAACTCACACCTTCGCACCAGATGTGAGTGTGCACACGCACACGCACAGTGAGGGGTTATGGGGGTCATAAGTGGAAGGAAGTTGGGAATATCTGCTTTTAGTGTCCCAGTGAGGAACAGAATGACGCATCTGAGAGGCTAACTGCTGATCGCCTGGTCTGTGTGGGAGACAGAGAATGTGTATTCAAGTCACAAGGCTGTGCGGATCTGACGTGAAAGTTAGTTCTCCACATTCTAACTGGTTGAGTTGTGTGGTGCATCTGGGTGCATGTGTGTGCATGTGTGTGCTAGCGTGCTCGTTTGTGGATGTGTGTGCGTGTACGCGTGTGTGTTTGTGCAGTAATAAGGCCAGAATTTTAATGAACAGCAGGACTGTCTGCTAAGTGCTGTACCCTGATAGCTCACTACATTCTTACACAGCAACATGTTACTTAAACATTCACACACACACAGTTGCGCACCCAGGTCAGTCTTCAGCATGGTGAGAACTATCTTCTACGTCAAACTGACACCCTCACAGACCTGTAAACACACACAGACACACACATACACACACACGCCGTGCTGACGCCTGAAGGAGGGACACACAAAGTGTGAACATGAAAACACAACCTTCCTTGGTAAAAGTATGTTTGTTCTTCAGAAGGGAGGTGGAGAAGCTGGGATCATATATTTGATCCATTCCAACGTGGGTTTCAGGAATGGCGTCTGTTGGAGAATACTGCCTTGTTTGGGACTCTTCCCAGAATTTCTCCACACACACAGTTCTTGTGTGTGTGTGAGTGAGTGTATGAGTATGCACGCATGTGTTTTTGTGTATGTCTACGTGTGTACGTACATGTGTGAGTTTGAGTATGTGTGCGTGTGCTTAATGTGTGTGTGTGTGTATGTTCCGGCACACAGCTGCCTCTTTCCTTCTCCCTCCTAGTTTAGAAAAGGTCTTGTTAGCATGATGACCATGCATGGTAATTACATGGCGCAGCTACAGAATGTCTTTGATGGGACTCGACCATTAAACATGCATTTCCCCTGTGAGTGGCAGTGAGACTCTCTGGTCAAGAAGAGTTGCAACACAGAAGACAGACAACCTCATCAATCCCTGCAGTACACATCCCTGCACCACCCTGCACCGGAAAGCCAGGCTCGGCTGGGCTCCCAACTCTGAGTCAGTACACACAGGGAGGGGCATGTGAAGGGGGATATCTGACAGGTCTGGCAACCCATGAAAGCCTAAACTCCAGAGGGGAAATGGGAAGGTAGAGATCACAGAGGTGTGGGAAATAATACGAGATGCAGAACACATGCATACAGGAACATACATATATAGCAAGGAACATTCTGAGGCATGTGTGCTTGTGTTATGGTTGTAATTAAAGTCAGAGAAACCAAGCTAAGGCTGTTTTCTCTCCTCCACTCTCTCACTCACACACGTACACACACACACATCCCACCCAGGTAGCCCACACACACACACGCGCACACACGCGGCTTGCACGGAGGCATGTACACATGCAGGTATATTCAGCTGGTGTCTCTGCTGGTATTTCTTGCTTGATAAGATTAGCAGGAGGATAATAAGAAACATGACAGACACTAAACCTGGTCCACCTGACTGTCTTCTAGGAAAAGGTCATAAACAATCTCCAGCAACAGAATAGCTGAATGCCCAACATCAGCATGACCCTTCAGTCCACAGATATGCCCTCAGATTACAGGCACACCTCTCCTTCCCCCCTGTCACTCCCCCATTCCTCCCAGTGTCATCCCCCCCAGGAGTGTGGAGGCCCAGCTAGGCTCTGTCAGTGTTATTGCGTGTTTGTCTCAGAGAGATAGATGAAGACCAGAGGAGTACACTGTTTATAGGAACTCCACTCCCATTCTCCATGAGCTAGGTTAGAGGCCGTCTGTGTTTACGTCCCCCCTGCCCTCCCTATCCCCCCTCAAAACCTACCCACTCCCCTCTACTCCTTGTCTCCCCCTCCCCCTCCAGTTTTGTCACAAATAGAAACCCAGACAGGTGGTGTTATACTTTCACACCTTCACGTCAACATGTTTCCTTCCACAGGACGTTCAGGTCTTCCTGGACAGTTCAGCTGGTGCTGTTGACTAATACTGATAAGACAAGGTTTCCCAACAAGATCATGTCAGAGACCAACCCCAACACCACACTGCACCCTGGTGGCAAGAGGGAGCAGAGACACGCTGCCACCCGGACACGACACCAGTCTGCAGTCACGACGACTGCTGCCCTCTCTTCTAGAACTGGAGAGCTGTCTGGTGGGGATTTAACAACAGTAAACTGTGAATAGTAACCAATAGAAATATAATAAGTATAGAAAACACACTGGCTCAAACAAAAGGTAAGGACATCCTTCCTTCTCTCCTCTCCCACCTCTGCAGAGCCTTACATGTTTCCCTTCACATTACTGTTCACGTTCTCTCTCCTCTCTCCCTCCTTCCCTTCCATCACTGAGGGCCAAACCTCTGCTCATCCTTTCAATTCACCGAGAAGGTAAGGAGAGGCAGAAAGAGGGAGAGAGGGAGAGACTTGGAGGAAAGAGGTGGAGAGAGGGAGAGACAAGGAGGAGAGAGGCGGAGAGAGGGAGAGACTTGGAGAGAGAGAGGTGGGAGAGGGAGAGACTTGGAGGGAGAGAGGTGGGAGAGGGAGAGACTTGGAGGGAGAGAGGTGGAGAGGGAGACTTGGAGGGAGAGAGGTGGAGAGAGGGAGACAGAGGGAAAGAGAGGGTGAAAGTACCGTGTCATGGCATTGCAGTCATTCCAGGTTGTGGCTCCTGTGAGCCTGGGCTCTATTAATACAAGAGAGGAGGAGGCCTCTTATAGCCCAGCAGAGATCCATGTCCCAGCACCCCCCACCCCCACTCAGGTCTCTCTCTGAGCCACAAAACACTCCAGGGGGACAGGACCTCAACAAACACCTCCACCCTCCCTCCTGCATCCTCTACTCCGCTCCTTCTCTCGTCTTCTCCCTTTCCTATTGTCATACGTTACTCTTCCTCTTCCGCTGCACCTCTTCTCCTGTGGTCCTGTCCTCCAACACCTCCCTTCCTCTTGCTCTCCCCTCCCAGTCTCCCCCACTTACTCCTCTCCACCAAGCTAGGTTACCTTGGCTGGGGAGAGCAACATCTCCCTCAGTAAGCAAGTACTTCTATCTAGTACGTCATTATGTTAAACAGAGCAGCACCACTGTAAACATCATGGAAGGAGATACTCGGACACCTGGGAGAGAAAAGCGTTTCTTTCTAGTTTGTGTGGAGGGGCCGTCCATAAGGCAATACACAGGGAGCATTGTCCCTCAGGAAGGTGTAGCTATCAAGGGAACCCTGGCAGCACCTGGCTGCTCATTAGCCGCAATGCTAACTGCTAGCAGCTAACTACTGCCTGCTAACCTCTAACCTCTAAGTGCTGGCCGCTAGTTGCTAACCTCTGGTTGCTAACTGCTAGCCACCAAAACGCAACTTGCAAACCTTTAGACGCTAGCTGTGAAGACGCATGAGTGGAACTCCCCTTCACACAGTGCCAGAGTTCTGAGAACGAGCTGTCAACAACCCATACCTCCTGTAGCGCTCTCCCCTCCTAAATTCCTGCATCATCACCCCCCTCTCTTGAACCCTCTCTATCACACACTCCCCAGAGGAAATCACTTCTCTAGAGATCCACTCTCCTATTGAAACACACTTTCTAGAGATCCACTCTCCTATTGAAACGCACTTTCTAGAGATCCACTCTCCTATTGAAACGCACTTTCTAGAGATCCACTCTTTTTGACAGACCAGACTAGCGGTTGACAGGGACAGGGATATTGACGGTCTTGCAACACACTAAATATATATGGAGAGAATCTGTAACTATACTTAAGATATATATAATCTATCTATATATATCTATCTATCTATATCTATCTATCTATCTAGATAGATAGATACTGTTAAAACAAACTGATGTGTGAGTGTGTGTAATCTTTTAAGCAGTGTAGCTCCTGTGCTACAGTGGGTGCTAACCAGTGATTATCCTGCCCTGTGCTCTAGAACATTCCAGGCATAACAGACAAGAACTGCCCTATATTCCGCCAGTGTTTACCATCTTGAAAAACACAGTGCTAGGAGGAGGAGACTAGGAGGAACTTCATGAGGAACCAACAGTTCAGCTTCATTAGAAGAAAAACGCAAACCAGGAGGTGATGAAGGTGAACTCTCTTACCTGACCAATGGTAGGGGGTTTCCTGTCACCCTGCACTCCAGCTTGATGGGGCTTCCCTCGGACACCTCCTGGCTCTTCAGCTTCTGGGAGAAGCGAGGGGGGGAGAGCTCCCCCGGCCCCCTAGTTGCCTCCCCCACCCCATGCTCCCCCTCTGGTCTTGGCCCCTCCCCCAGCCCTGGAGGCTGACCACATGGGGGAGGCTGGGGCTGCGAGGGGGCAGACCCGGAGCCTTGGTAGGTGGGGCCTAGTTCCTGGTGGGCAGGGCCTGATCCCTGATGGGCAGGGCCAGAGGCTGAGGGGGCGGGGCGGTGGGCGCGGGGGGACAGGTATCCGCTGTCAGGGGATGAGGAGTCATCATCCACCTGCTGTTCTAGCCGTGCAGAGCCCTTAAAGATGGAGGACAGCTCCTCAATGAAGGTGGCGGCCCGGCTGCAGAACTCTGTGGCAGATGCCGCACGCTCGTTTAGCTCCAGGCCCGCGTGCACCAGCCTTGGCTTGTCCTGCTTGTACACAGGGGGGATGCTCTTGTGGCAGACAAACTTTTCAGGCGAAGCTGGGGATCCGAATGAGGCCTGCTGGGGCCTGCTGAGGAGGACGCTCTGGCTGGAGGTGACCTTGACTGGGACTCCCTGGTCTGAGGAGAGGGGTTTACTGTGTTGGGGTGGGACAGGGAGAGAGCTGGGGCTGTCTGTAAGGGGGAGGTTGTGGGGGAGAGCCAGCTCATGGGGGGAGGTGGGCGTTCGGGGGTCTCCTGGAGTCTCCCCAAAAGCCTCAAGGGCCAGATCCAGACTGCGGTGAATCTCCTCCGCACTCAGGAACTCAGAGAGCTGGGAGAAATCTTGATCTGAATCCAGCTCTGCCGATGCCACTGAGTCCTGGAAGAGATCCCCCTCAGACGACGCCTCTGAGAAAACGCCCCCATCCCCCTCCAGGGCCCCGCCCCCTTCCGGATCCTTCAGCAGCACAGATAAGGGGAGTGGCTGGTTCCAGCTCCCGTCTTGCATCCTGTAACACACACACACACACAGTTATGGTGGAATGACAAGCACTACAAACTGGACACCAAGTATAAAAGACTTCCATGTTGAACAATGGATCCACACAAACTGCACACACACACTGCGCGCACGCACACACTGCGCGCACGCACACACACATACACACACACACACACACAGTAGTGTGAGGATGCCTCAGACTGGTACACAGTGGAAACAGCTGGGGGTGTTAACACGCCTGCTGGGGGCTCCTAGTTGGCATGACTGGCATCTGTCACTCTCTCCCTCCCTCTCAGTTCTAATATTTTCCCTCTCTCTCCACTCATTTCTCTCTAAACCTCTTTCAACCTACTGGTTTTAAATATGCTACCTCTCAGGCAGAGTTAAAATTAAAAATTAAAATTAAAATGTTAAAATGTAAAATGTTGACTATAGAACTCTACATATACCATGATATCAATATTCTCCCTCTCAAGATGAATAATAATGTATTCACTTAGCATTTGAAAGTGACATACATGGGGATTTGAAGTTATGGTCTCTTGATCTGCTGTCAGACTCAGTCAAATGCTCCCCCACTGAGCTATACATATCCCAAACATCATACTTCCAAAGGTCAATGAGGTCATTTCACACCTGAACACAGAACAAGGCAGGATATTCTTAACAAAAAACAGGACTCATTTATTTCAGGGCGGGGGGGAGGGGGTAGCAGACATGTGACAGGAAATCAGATATGTTTACAGGTTACCATGCTGGGGTGTCTGCTGGTCCTATACTGGTATGTTTTAGAATCAGCACCGATAAGATGCATGCAAGTGTGTGTGTGGTGTGGCACATGTGTGCTTGGAGTGTGTTAGTTAGTGGGGGTATAGATACCAGAGTCAGACACTCTGCCTGCCATGGCCTCCTGAAGACCAGCTGTTGTTATTTTTAATTCCCCCAGGCTGTTATACGGCAGTATAGTGCAATCTCACAAACACACACACACACACACAGACACACACAATCTCAAGCACACACTACACAGAAACTCAGACGCACACATCATCATGTAAAACAAACCCATCCAGTCATCATTGCCTTCAGTGTACCATGATTTCACACAGACATGCATAGTGGGTCTTGCTGTCATTCAAAAGAGTGGTACAGATAGAAGCCAACTAGAATGACTGACAGAAGGTCAGTTACTGCCACAGTCAACTGAGTTGAGCCCACCTCAGCTTTTCTCTACTGTGAAAGCAACACCACAGAAGAGCAGATGAATATTAGCTCGTAACTCAATATGTTGTCCATGGTGATGGCCTTACTGAGACTACGAACTGAGAAGGAAGTCCACAGTGCAAAGCAGGGCTCTTCTCGTGTTGTTAGCGGCAACAACTGTCCTACACAAGTGCACACGCATTCTTGTTCTGTGATGCCTCAAACCTCAAAGGATTCTTCCACTGTGAGGAAACCAATCCTCTGGAACATTCCGGAATAACCGCCAATAAAGAAATCTGCCAGAGACAGATCCTACCTTCTAGAGTGTTCAGTATCCTCCCAGTACAGCAAGCCCAGCTTTCTCCTCAGGTGAAGTGTGTGTGTGAACACAAATAACAACAACGGCAAGCGTCTCTTTCCAGAAGAGCTGCCTTTTTGGTTGGACAGTTACAGGAGGTACTCGAGGCGGTTTGGGGTCCACTGGAGTGTCCTGCTGTCCCATCTGTCCCTGCTCTGACCACTCACTGTGTGGGGCTATATTTGGCCCCTGGTTCAGGTTACACTGCCAGAGCGCTGAGGGAGAGAGGAAGGGAGAGAGGGTTAGGGTTAGAGTGGAGGGGGAGAGAGAGAGAGTAAGATAGAGGAGAGGAAAGGAGGGAGGGGGAAACGGTGTGAGGTAAAGAGGGTTGGAGGAAGAGAGGTAGAGAGAAATATTAGAGAGTAGCGGCTAACCATGAGGAAACTGGTTTTTAACATGATGATGATGATGATGATGAGTAAAGACAAACAAACACAAAGAATTCTTGCCCCACCTCCACATTGCACCTGGAGACACTGACAAAGGATTTGTGCAATAATAATGAGCTCTTCTGTACAGTGAGCATCTGGCAAGCCTAACCTTGGCAGCAGCAGTGTTGACTTGAAGTAGAAAACAATACAAAATGGTTTATCGTTCATGTTCTTCAAATTCAGAAGTGCATCATGCTTACAGTATTTAGGTGGTCTATGTCACTGCTTAAAGGAAGCTACATGGAACACTTCCATGTCTCTGCAGTGACCCATCACTGCTGCATACGCAGACATATCCCAACGCGAAGCGTGGCTTCAGAGAACTGCAGGCCCACCGCTATTTCTGGGCTCACTATCATGGACTGTCTTAACGCCGCGGAGCTATTTTAGTTCTTCTACAATCTAACGATTAGAGTTATAAGTGCTTTTAACGAGGCAGAAGGGAGAAGGTCCATCGAGGCCGCTCTATCAAACCGTCAACCACGCGTCTTTCCCCCACCATGATACTATTCGGAAGCGTGCGTGTACACGCAGACGCACACACCTGCGACTGACAGACCCAATCACCAACAAAAATACCAGAAATAGTTCTACAAACTAATTATGACAACTAATAAGAACTCATCGGCTATGATAAAATGACTATAAAAAATATTTCAAAATAACAGTCACTGATACGTTTTTCGCAAGTGAGAGGGTGCAGAATAATAACTTGAAACAATTTCGAGTTAAGTTAAGCACGCCATCTAGGGACAGTGTGGTCACTAGAATTTGCTTCAATGCAGTTTGTCCGCTCAGGCTTTCCGTCTTTAAGTAAATATGATTGGTTGATACGGGATGTGACGGTGGATTGAAACACTGCGAATGAACATCAAATAAATGATCAGCATTGCTGCATATGGAAACATTTAACAAAATCTCAACACGGTAAAACTGAAAATAATTTCCTGTCTTTTAGCTTAGTTATTAATGATCTTGTCAGTGTCATCATGTGAGTGGTGTTTACCATGTATGCGCCTGCAGATCAGATAGCTAACAGTAACTGTGGCTAGCTACTGTACTAGCTGTTTATCTTTCAATCTGACGCGATGGTCTGTTCTAGTCCCCAAAATGCCTGCGTTTCGTCAAGTGGGAGAGAAGCAGCTTCCAAACCCCGTGCTTTGCATGGCATGGTCTCCCAAAAGAGACCTCATCGCCCTCGCGAACACCACCGGAGAGGTAAGATTAGACAACGGTTTGATGTCCTCAAGTTAAATTGATTCCATGTTCCTCAACACTGTCATGTCTATTCGTGTCTTTGCAGCTGCTGTTGCATCGTCTGGCCAACTTCCATCGTGTTTGGTGCTTGTCACCCAATGAGAACACGGGGAAAGAGATTACCGCGCTAGCTTGGAGACCAGACGGCAAAAGTAAGAGATGTGACCTGATTTTAATTGAAGTTGCGTCTGCTGCCATTCTGTAGTGACAGTTTGACCGTGAGTTTGTGTTCCTCTATGTAGTTTTAGCGTTTAGCCTCGGGGACACCAAGCGGGTGGTGCTATGTGACGCGGAAAAGGCGGAGATCCTGCATCTCTTCCGGGTGGAGAACCCCATCTCCTGCATGCATTGGATGGAAGTTCTGGAGGAAAACAGGTGAGTGTGAGTGTGTGTGTGTGTGTTTACGTATATGTCTGTCTGTGGGGTGGACTTTGTCTGGAGTTGAAGTGAGTTGCTTGACTTTTGAGGTTGGAAATATGTTCTGTGTGTTTCAGTGTCCTCAGTTCATTCTACAGCTCTGAGGATGAGTCCAAACTCTTTCTACCCAAACTACCAACACTTCCTAAAAGGTAATAGTCTTGACAGAAGAAACAGACCAGTACTCTTAGGTACAATTTACAAGGCAGCCATGCAAAATCCACTATTTGTTTTGTTTGAACAAAATAATACTGTGCTTATGTACATACTGTTCTTATGAAGCATACTGTAATAACATACTGTATGGTTTCTGTATTTTCAGCTACAGTACCACATCAAAGATATTCAGGTGAGTGTCGATGCTGTCAGTGACGTCAGTGTGTTTGGATGGTGTGTGTGTGCGCGTGTACGAGAGTCATTCTACCTTTGTTGTGTTGTAGCGAGGAGAGATCAGATGAGATCATGAACCTCTTAGGAGATGTCAGGTGAGTACTGAAATATTCTTCCCTCAATTGCTTGAACATCTTGTGGGATTAGATAAAAGACTGGGACATTTAGTCACCTGGTGACCTATAGTAACATGTCCTGTGATTGACTTGCAGACTGAACATCCTGGTTCTTGGAGGAGGTTCTGGCTTTGTGGAGCTGTACGCCTATGGGATGTACAAGATCGCTACTCTGTCAGGGGTAACTCACACACTCTCTCTTTCTCTCTCTCTCTCTCTCTGTCTCTCTCAGTAATGGAGATCATAGCAGCTGTTTTTACCTTTCCTCTCCTTACCTCCTTTTCTCTCCCGGACTCCTCCTCTCCTCCTCGTTTCTCCAGGTTCTGGGGACCAGTCGCAGCCTGTGCCTCTCCAGCGATCTCAAGTCCCTGTCCGTGATCACGGAGGTCAAGTCTCCTGACAACCACCTGGAGATCTGCTACATCCAGGTTGCTATGGCAGTACTTGGAATCCAAGGCTCTAGATCTGTCTGTTTGTCCCCAACCCTCCCAACACCCCTGTGTAACCCTAACCCTCTGTAACCCTCTGTAACCCTCTGTCTGTCTAACCCTGTCTGTCTAACCCTCTGTCTGTCTAACCCCCTGTCTGTCTAACCCCCTGTCTGTCTAACCCCCTGTCTGTCTAGCCTTCTGTCTGTCTAACCCCCTGTCTGTCTAACCCTCTGTCTGTCTAACCCTCTTTAACCCTAACCCTCTCACTCGCTGTTCGTCCAACCCAAACTATCTCTTTCTCTAACATCTAAAGCTGTTTCTTTGTACTTCCAACCCCCCCCCTCTTTCTCTCTCCTCCTCCCTCCTGTGTTTCAGCTGGACACAGCTCTGCTGTCTGACTGTCTCCCTGAGGTGACCAGGATGGCTCGTAAGTTCACCCACATCTCGTCCCTGCTGCAGTACCTGTGCCTGTCTCTCACCTGCATGTGTGAGGCCTGGGAGGACATCCTCATGCAGATGGACGCCAGGCTCACCAAGTTCGTTCAGGTTCGTTCGTTGACAGGCGCAATCATCCACATCAACATACTGTCTAGGATGATTTGGGGATCTGCGGTCAAATAGGCTACAACTGAACTGCAGAAAAATGTTGTACTTGAAGCATACTTACAAAGGATAAAGATACTTGCATGTATTCAAGTTGTTGTTAAGAATGTGAATATACAACATCAGTTCATTATGTGCACTTTCAGTTGTGTAAAAAAAGATGAATGTAAATGTTTTTAGTTCTTATTTAAAATTAGATTTACGTCCACCTTTTGTCTGCGTGTGGTGAATAATTGTAAGTGACTGATTTGATCTCTAGGAAAAGAACACCAGCACTCAAGTACAGGACGAGTTTCTGGAGCTGCTATTATGGGGACAGTCGAGGTGAAATTTACTGCAAAAGCCAGCAAACCTTACAGCAGATGTGGCACTTGACTGTAGAAGTGGTACTTTACTGCAGAAGCGATACTTTACTGCATAGACAGAACGTTACAGTATTTTAATGTGAAAGCAGTACTGGTACTGTCCTGTAGATGGAGGCTGTAGCCAGCAAAATGCCAAAAGGTTCTTGAATGCTTTTCTCTATCTGACTAACTTAATGAGTTGAATCTGACTGATGTCTATGTGCCTCTTCAGTCCTGAACTTCAGGCCCTTCTCATGAACCAACTGACGGTAAAGGTGAGAGAGATTCATGTTTCTCATTTTTAAAATCTATTTTTCGCTAGCATTTTTTGCTGATTTAGCAGGTTTTGAATTGTCGGGTGCAGGTTTGAACTTGCAGTGTTGTTGTCTGCTAGGGGCTGAAGAAGCTTGGTCATTCCATAGAATCCTCGTACACTAGCATCCAGAAACTGGTCATCAGCCACCTGCAGAGGTACCAACTCACCTGGTCACCTGACCACCTGGTCCACTGTCACCTGACCACCTGGTCCACTGTCACTTGACCATCTGGTTCACTCACCTGGTTCACCCTCACCTGACCACCTGACCAATGACTGACTTCTGACTGATTTTTGTCTCTCTCCCTTTCTTTTACCCTCCCTCTGTATCTACACCCCCGCCTCTCTCTCCCTCTCTTCTCCTGCAGTGGATCAGAAGCCCTTCTGTACCACCTCAGTGAGGTGAAGGGGATGTCTCTATGGAAACAGAAATTCCAGCCTCTGGGCTTAGACCCGGCTGCCATCGAAGGTACCGAGTAACAGAACAGCACAGGGGTCACAGTGACATGGAGGATGTCTTGCTGCAGTTTCTTCTGACTTTCCCCCTCCCTCCTCCCCAGATGCCATCACAGCTGTGGGTTCCTTCATTCTAAAGGCCAACGAGTTACTACAGTGAGTTTCACTGACTGCATGTTTACGGATTGATAATCTCAGAGGTGGTGTTGATGTGGAAACCCTCTGGCCCTAAACGCTGGTGTGTGTATCTGTGACGGTCTACCTGGTCTGGCATATCTCTCATCCTCCTCGTCTGTCTCCAGAGTGATAGACAAGAGCATGAAGAACTTCAAGGCTTTCTTCCGGTGGTTGTATGTAGGTAAGGTTTCAGGGAGACTGAGATGGAGCTAGCTTTCAATACAACTTCAGACTCTGTAGAAGCTCACTGGTTATGTTGGGATGGTTTCTCCCTTTTCTGACAGCCATGCTGAGGATGTCTGAAGACCATGTCCCTCCTGAACTGAACAAGGTGAGAGAGGGTATCAAAGCTACAGTTACATTTGATTCATTTCGCGAATGCTTTTATCCAAGACAAACAGTGCACGTAGAAAGTATTGCTGAAGACATGAACTTGCCAACCTGTCCGCTTCCTCTGATTTTTCAGATGACCCAGAAGGATATAGCGTTTGTTGCAGACTTCCTGTCTGAGCACTTCAGTGAGGTGAGCTGGGCAGACCGCTGTGTCCTTGTGTGTGTGCACAATGACCAGACGGCAGCTCAAACTCTCTTTCTCTCCAACAGAACGAAGAGCTGTTTGACCGGAAAGGGAAGTACTTCAATGTAGAGCGAGTTGGCCAGGTAAGAGTGTGTTGCGTGTATGTGTGCGCGTGCGAGTGTGTTGTATGACCTTGCTTAATCTTTCTGCTTATGTTGATCAGTACCTGAAGGATGAGGATGAGGACCTGGTGTCTCCGCCCAACACTCAGGGGAACCAATGGCTGAAGTTCCTGCAGGAGAGCACGCACCTGAAAGGTGACCTTTGACCTTACACATGCTATCGGAAATCTGTGAAACAGTTGTTTCAGGAAATCACTTGCTGATGTCACTCCAATGTAAATGTGATGTGGAGCCAGAACTAATGATGTTGTTTCCATGGCGACCCAGAGAGCCCTCTGCTGTTTCCCACTTACCCTCAGAAGTCGCTGCACTTTGTCAAGAGGATGATGGAGGCTGTGATCGAACTGTGCCTGCAGAAACCTGCGGTGAGTCCCAACACACATGCTTACAGACATACACACAATCCCAACCTCACACAGTTGGATATAAATAACTGATAGGACGTTTCCTGGGATCAGTGAAAACCCACATACTATCTGCTGAGTCAGACCTTCAGCCTCTCATCCTTCTGTCTCCCTATTCTTTCTTTCTCTCTCACTCTCCCTCTCTAACAAGCTGCATGGATACAAAATCATCCTAACTTTTGATTTAATCGAGTTTTCAGAAATCATATGTTTTTACCACATGATTGCTTAAAGTGACTTGATGTTTCAGGAGGTCATTGGGAGATCGGTAAAGCAAGCCGCCTGTGTGTCCCTCTACAAAATATCTGAAAGGTCAGAGGTCAACTCCTACATAATGACACAGAAGACCTCATTTCTCTATTTAAATATACATTTTGATTACACACAGTTGGGGTGTTTTGTGTGTATTTACTAGTTTCCCTACTTGTTTCCTGGTTTAGTCGTTTGGAAAACAGCCCACGTCTCTTTGAGCTTCCATCACTGTAAGTAGAACACAGCAGAACTCAGCATGTTGTCACATTTCTCCACATTGTTGTGTTAGGTGAGTGTGTGGAGGGGGAGGAAGGAGGTGTGTGTAGGAGGTAGGAGTGTCACACACATCTGACTAATGTGTGTCTCTGGGGGGGACCAGGTGGAACGACAGGAAGTCCAACATGCACACCGTGGTGTTCTGTATGTCGGAGGTCTCTCCCTGCAAACTATTCCTGCTCAGGAAACCAACTGACCCCCACAGGTACAGGACACACACACACACACAAATGCACACACACACAAATACACACACAGACATAATTAACAAACACACAGATGTATTTGATCCAAATCCTTCTGTAAGTTGGTAAGTTGATTGTGTGTGTTTGAACTCCAACAGGTCTGTAACTAACAGTCTCATGGCAATAGATTTAAGTGGTGTGTTCATCTCCAGTGTTGATGCAAGCCAGTCTGGAGTGCAGTGAGTACCCAATGTCTTCACACACACACACAACTGTTCCCTTGGAGACATATTTGTTGTGGGCCCGGTTGTGTTCAAAGTGTTGTTTGTCTATTTTCCTGTTTCAGTACCGGCCGTGTCTACAGTTGCCACGACGCCCGTTTCTACGATGACGAAACGTTGACAGTGGTGCTGGGGGCGAGCGAGGAGGAGGAGGGAAGTGGGCGTGTCCTGGCCCAGCTCCCACTAGGCCCCGCCCTCAGCCGCCAGGAAGACTTCAGCTGGGATCCCTCCCTGAGGTGCCACAAACACACGCTCCTCTCTCACCACCCCTACTGAAAACCCCTTACCATGAAAAAACAAACACTTATGGACATTTTGAGGTGTCAAACTCACGTGTCAAATATGGACGGTCCAGCCTAGCCAGAGATGCTTCTACTGACCCCTCATTGTGACTGCATTCTCAGGTTGGACCAGCAGAGCGACTCCATCCCAGCACATGGGCTGGTGCTGGAGAGCCAGTGGAGGGGACTGGACAGCATGACAGCCCACTATGTTGCTGTCAACAGGATCCGCAAAGTGGCCTGTGTGGTAAGAGTCTGGCTCTACTGGGGAAGGTGGTCTGGGAGGTTCCAGAGATCTGTTGAGGACAGGAGTTTTATACCTGTCAGCTACCAGCGCTGGTGTGTCCATGAACGGTCTTATACCCCTTAGTCTCCTGTCTACCTGTCTCCCTCTTTACCTGTATGTCTCTCTCAGGTGAGCACCAACTTGCGTCATGTCCGTGTCTTTGAGATGGACGTGGAGGATGAGGAGGATGAAGATCGGGGGGAGTCAGCGAACACCAGTGTGGACCAGGTGGGGCTGGATGATTCGCTGGCCAGCCAGGAGGGGGCAGGGGTCCATCTGGGGGCTGGGGGGCAGGAGGGTGGTGTGGGGGGAAGTGATGAGTCTCAGCTGGAGGCTGGGGAAGCTCTGGACATGTCCTAACCACGCCTTGATGATGTCACAGACTCTCACCACTGGCTCATGACTTTTATATCAGTTTATGGAAATTAAACATTTTGATACAATTTTGTGGTCTGTTGGCTTATTGTTATGTCATCTACGCAGTATATCAATACACAGTTTGAAAACAGTTGCTTTACTAACCTCTAACCTCTGAACTACTGTTAATAGTATGCACTTGAGATTTTTCTTTTTACATTTCTTATTGACTTGCATGTGGCTGTAAATTAAAGCGTCTGCTAAATGAATCAAATGAAATGTAATGGAAGGAATTAGCCTGAGAAAGAACTCACGTTTACAGTAAACTCTAATTCTTTGGCTTATAAACACAGAAACTGAACAAGATCTTCAATTCTAGGTACATTTTCATAGACCTATAAGATACAAAGGTTCTGTAGATGGTTCATAAGGGCATGTTTATTGTCTTCCGTTCGTAATCCACACCGCCAGCCTGAAGGCCACGGATCAAATCATCGCGAGCGCGAGCAAAAAGGTGTTGGTGACGTGCGCGCATACCGATCTAACGCGATGACGTAATTGGTCCGCCGCCTGTTGGTCTTTCACAGTTGGCGACGGAGACTATGGAAATGGCCTCGAACCTACCCGTGTGTACGAATAACCCGAGTAGATGACGACGATGAGCTTGTTAAGTCCGTTTAACACAAGACAAACAGTTGTCTTCACCTAAATCACAGCGAAGTGAAAGACAAAACAGTACAACCAGCCTTTAAACAATAAACGACAGAGCGCACAGCCTCGGATTTTCTGCGGGGCTCTCTAAGCCACTATGGAGGATATCAACTCAAACATCAACGCGGATCTAGAGGTGCGGAAGCTCCAGGACTTGGTAAAGAAACTCGAACAGCAGAATGAACAGCTTCGGAGTAGATCTACACTCCTGTCTTCATCTGGATCGGTGTCAGCGAATAACAGACCCCTCAGTGCGGGATACGACTCGCCTCTCTCAGCTGGAACGGGGCTGGCCGGCTTTACCGGGGTGGGGTTCGGTGGAACCGGTGGCTACGGTGGGCTTTTGGAAAATTCCCGATGTTTAAGCCCCAGATTGTCTTACGATGGCATCAGTTTCAGAAAAGCATACGAGGCCGAAGGGGCATCGGCTGCCACCTCGTACCCCGGACTCAACTCATTCTTCACTGACGCAGAAGACTTTATGGATGACGCGGGTGAAACTTCTATTCTGGACGAGGTTGAAATACTTGATCTCGAGGACATGGATTGTCTGAACGAGGAAGAGGACAGCTGGTAAGTGTTTTAATTGTCAGGACAGCAGGTAAATGTTTTTAGGTAACTCGAGTAGTGGATACCGTTAGACAACAACTAGGTCCAACAGACGTGACAACACAAACACGCCCTTTCATGTAAATGAGTTGCTTGTGTGAGCTGTAGCTAGCTAACGTTAAGCTCGACAACAGACGTGCGCAGCTGTTCCGGGCATAGCCAACACGGCGACAAACGGTTGGCTACGGAAAGAATCTTCGCAGCGGTGGAATGTACGCGTATATACTGATTATTAGCTATCCAGAGACTGAGGTCACCCGCACAGCCACACCGCAGACAGGCTGTCATGTCATTGTTGATCAATGACTGGTGGTGTTTGCCAGGAATGGCCGGTGTGGGCGCCGCCATAGCCGACTCCCTAGTCTGATATGACCAAGGCGCTAGGGCCAGACAACAGTGAATACCGATGAATGCAGCTGTTTAGCTAATAGGGGATTTACTGTCAGTCATCCGGTTTGCTTCCTGATCGTGTTTAGTTTAACCTGTCAAAATGCATGGACGCGTGCGTGGCCCGTCCGCCTCTCTACAAGGCATTGTTGATGGTGGAGCCAACCATTGGTACTATTTTGGTGACTCACCAAACAAGGCAGATGGCCTGTCTTGTTGCCAGTGTGGGAGAAGAACTAGGAGGTGTCACTGAGCTTGGAAAGTAGTTTCCTCACCCAAAGCCTTTGGGGAAAGAGACAACTATGGTTCCAGGTCCTTAAGATGCAGTCCCACGCCAGCTACAACTGTCTGAAAAGAAGAGAGACCTTGGAGAGAGATGAGAAGAAATTGATATTACTGTGATGTTACTGGGTAGTGTTGACCTGTACCAAAGTTTCCGGAAAGCACAGATTGTTTTTAGTATCAGGTTACCTGTAAAGGGGATCATCTTGCCATTAAACATTAAGTACATTGTGACATTCAGCCCAGTGATGATCACATTGGGATAGACATAGCTCAGCGTTCAAGCATTTCACTGCAGAGTAATAGGTCATGGATTCCAATCTCTCTCTGTATGGGGCTTTGTTTGAAAGCATCTGGTAAATACATTACATATTCAATACATAAGAATAAAATACGATTTTACTCTGTAATTTTAAACACATCAGTTTCCTGTGGTTGGTCATATATTTGAGAAGCGTAATCCTTGAAATGGGAGACTGATAGGATTTGTGTTTTCGTGGCGATCCGCCTGATCCTCAGTAGCGGTTGCTGAGTCCGCCTGGCCTGGATGCTTCAGATGAAAAACATGTTGACTTTAAATGAGATCAGCATGAGCTTACTGTGTGTGTGTATGTATTTTAGACTATATTTGTGTGTAAGAGAGCATGTCTCTTTTAGGTTGTGTGTGTGTGTGTGTAAGCTTGTGAGTGTTTGAGTGTGTTTTAGGCTGTGTGTGATCATGTGTGTGTTAATTTGTATGTGTGTTATGGTAACAAGGAGGCCTTGCAGGCCAGAGCCAGGTCGCTGCTTGTTATCTCTGTGCTCATTATGGTCTGTATTAGCAGGGCTTCTGAGCACGAGACTGATGCTCCAGCAATGGAAGAGGAGAGGGTAACTAAGGATGGTTACCAAGTATGGTCAAGTTCAGAATGCTAATGAGACTGATGTAGGACAGGCCTGTCACTAATAGCCTTCTAGGACAGACCTATAAACAATAGCCTTCTAGGACAGGCCTATAACCAATAGCCTTCTAGGACAGACCTATCACCAATAGCCTTCTAGGACAGACCTATCACCAATAGCCTTCTAGGACAGGCCTATCACCAATAGAGTCTTCTAGGACAGGCCTATCACCAATAGAGTCTTCTAGGACAGGCCTATCACCAATAGAGTCTTCTAGGACAGACCTATCACCAATCGAGTCTTCTAGGACAGGCCTATCACCAATAGCCTTCTAGGACAGACCTGTCACCAATAGCCTTCTAGGACAGGCCTATCTGCAATAGAGTCCTGTAGGACAGGCCTAACCTAACCCCAGTAGAGTCCTTTAGGGCAGGCCTAACTCCAGTAGAGTCCTGTAGGACAGGCCAAACATAACCCCAGCAGAGTCCTCTAGGACAAACTTAGCCCCAGTAGAGTCCTCTAGGACAGGCCTAGTCCCAGTAGAGTCCTCTAGGACAGGCCTAGTCCCAGTAGAATCCTCTAGGACAGGCCTAGTCCCAGTAGAATCCTCTAGAACAGGCCTAGTCCCAGTAGAATCCTCTAGAACAGGCCTAGTCCCAGTAGAATCCTCTAGGACAGGCCCAGTCCCAGTAGAATCCTCTAGAACAGGCCTAGTCCCAGTAGAGTCCTCTAGGACAGGCCTAGTCCCAGTAGAATCCTCTAGGACAGGCCTAGTCCCAGTAGAATCCTCTAGGACAGGCCTAACCCCAGTAGAATCATCTAGGACAAACCTAAACCCAGCAGTCCTGGAGAAAGGGGAAGAGACTGAGGGTTGAGGCAGTGTTGGCCCAGCAGACTGATCAGACTGATCAGGCTGGCCTGGCATCTAGAGATGAGCTCCACACCCAGAATCATCCCCAAGGGCTGAGGCAGGGCCAGGTCTGGCATGGACTCGTAATTCTGGATTAGCATCATGCAAGATTTATAGCATGTGTGTTAGCATTGCACTAGCCACAGCAATGCATGGTCATCTGACTAGTTGGGAATCTCCATATACAGCAGTAGCAGATAGGAGCTGTCTATCCAAGCTGGGTTATGGATGTAGGCTAACAACAGCTTTGCAATACCTTAGACAGCCTAGATTGGTGCTATAATATGTCCATAGTCTCTGGGTTCAGAGTGGAGCTGCTGTTTGTCTGTGCGTGAGGCTTCCTCTCTGGCTGAAAGTGAGACGGCAGCTGCTGACTCAGACTTCTCTTCCTGTTCGTCTGGCTTCTCTCTTCCTTTCAGTTTCTCCATCTCTCTGTGCTCCTCGATCCCCCTTTCTATTTCTTTCTCTACCTCGGCCACTCTGTCCTTACCTCTATCCTCTCTTTTTCTTTCTCCCCCTCTCCCCCCCCTCTCTGTTTCTCAGTGTGGTAAGAGAGGCATGGACTGACTGATTGTTAGCTCTGTGGGATGATTGATAGATGAACAGATGTGCTTGGCTGTCCCTGCAGGCTGTATGAGGCGAAGGTGGTCAGCCCGCTGCAGAAGGCCCTGAGCCCCATTGTGTGGTGTCGCCAGGCCCTGGACAACCCCAGCCCCGACATGGAGTCAGCCAAACGCTCCCTGCGCCACCGCCTGGACCTCACCATGACAGGTACCTCCTCCTATATGTGTGTGTGTGTGGGCCTGTGAGTTTCTGTTTTGACAGCTAAAAATAGGGACGCCCCTGTTCGTGTCCCAGCTAGAGCAGGGTCATCTTAGCTGCGGTCATGTGACCCAGTGCTCATGTTGAGCTGCAGTCGGGTGCTGCCAGGGACCGCTGGGAATTCTGGGTGAGTGATCGCACAACACACCAGGTGATGTCATCACGAGGTGTGGAGACCTGAGAAGGCAATGTCACCTCAGTGATAGACATGGTGGTCTGGACAACCCCCCCTCCCCTCTTGTGTGTGTGTGTGTGTGTGTGGAGGGGGTCCATGTAAAGCAGTTAACTGCAGGACAGGGAGCAGGGAGTGTTCACAATCCTCATTCCTTCACTAGATACCTCAGGGCCCACATGCCTTTGCCTGTGTGTGTGGCATATGTAGTGTGTATGTATGCAGTATGTGTGGGTGTGTGACACACCCTTCCATTACCTCCTGGCATCTTCCTTGCACCTTGCAGAGACTGAAGTATTCCAGGAAGGTTGTCATGGCGTTGTGGTTCAGTGTTTCCATGGCATTGGGCATTCCTTCTCCCGGGAAGATAACAGCAGATGTCAGATCAGCCTAGCTGTAAACATGTGTGACGCGCGCGCACACACACACACACACACACACACACACACACACACACACGCAGAACAGTGGTGCTGTGCAAGGGCATCTTCTAAGGCAGTGGTTCTTAACCTGCGTTCGAACCCCAGGGGTTCGTTGAGTCAGTCTCAGGGGTTCGGCGGAGGTCAAGACACACACCTGACTCATATGATTATATGAATTTGAAAATGTTTTATTTTGGTTTTCCAATTAAGAAGGGTTTGGTGAATGCGCATATGAAACTGGTGGGGTTCAGTACCTCCAACATGGTTGAGAACCACTGTTCTATGGGCTGGGGTGTCCACTGTGTGATGGTCCCTCCCTGGTCCCAGTACACATTGAAACAAACACAGGGGCTCGTCCTGTGTGTGTGTTTGTGAGATCATGTTTTTAATGTGTCCATGGCAACCAAGCCCAAAGTTTAACACCTCCAGTTGAAATGTAAACAGTGTGATCCTAGAATGCCTGAACCTAGGAGAGGAGGAGAGAGGAAGGAGAGACTCTTGCATCACACCACACCGCTCTGTCATCCATTACTCAGGCCTGAGGCAGGAATAGCGTGTCTGGGGTTGAGGTTTTCAGGACTCTATTTCTGTAGGTCCCTACAGGGCTGTGCTGCAGGAGCCCTTGTCGCCTCCTGGGGGTGGAGGTCTCTGGTGCAGCTCCCTATACCCCCTCCCTCTTCCCAGCATCCTTAGCTCTGAGTGGACTGGTCTGCCTGTTATCATCTAAATAATACAACAGGACAGAGTGGAGCAAGGATGATAGAAGAAGGTAGAGAGGAGGCAGGAGAAGGTGAGAAGAGGAAAGGGAAAGTAAGTTGATAATAAAAGGCACCATTCCAGTCACCACCCAGCTATGTAAATATGTAGAGAGAGAGAGAAAGCTGGCCAGCCCAGCCCAACCAAACTCAGCCCGGCCCTGCCCTGCAATCTAGCCCTGCCATGTGTGTCCCTGTGGTTCTGTGTCAGGGTGTGTGTGTATGAACTGCAGTGGAGCAGGATCTGACAGACTGAATGATTATGCTCAGTGTGCAGGGCAGTCGGTCAATGTGTCCTATTGTGAACCGTAAGCCAGTGTATGAAGTGCCTCTCTATGAACCCCCTCCCACACCCCCGGCCCGCCCCCGCATGCCGTACGCAGGCCCTCCATAATGAACTGCCTTTGCCAGAACACTGCTCAGCTCTCACAAAGATTTGTGTGTGTGTGTGAGGGGGGGGGGGGGGGGGGGGGGATTGGGGGGATTGGGGGCGGGGCTACAGAGTTGACAGGGATAACTCAGTGAGGGATTGTGTGGATGTCCTGTCCTGTATGAAGGCTGAGCTGTGTGAGAGAGTGACGCTCCTCAGCAAAGCTTGTGACTTTCCCCTGATCAGTCAGCTGGTATAGTTAGCCTTTCTAAGCACAGCTCTCTTGCTTTCATATGGCCTGAGGACACAGTAATACATCGATTTGAGTTTATAGCGGTCCCTTACTCTACAGATTCTGTCCAGTATTGACCCCTCCCCTTTCCCTTCACAGCTAACAAGCGTCGGAGCCTGTACGGCAGCCCTTACTCTGGGCCGGGTGGCTACGGAAGCCCGTACAGTCCAAACCCAGCCAGCAGCCCCTGTAGCAGTGGCTTCCCCTCGCCCTCCTCCACACCCTGCCGGGGGCCCGTCGTCAGGCAGACCCTCCTGCTCAGCAACGCAGGTGAGAGGGCCTCCCCTGGACCCCTACCTCAGCCTGTGTGTGTGCTTGTCAAGTGGTGAGGTAAATGTATCAGGTGTAGCGTATAGACTCTGTACATGCCTGTGTGTGTGTGTGCAGGACACCAGCGGGGGTCAGCAGACAGGAACCCCCCAGCGCTGAGCCCCCAGAGCTCGGTGGACAGTGAGCTAAGCACGTCTGAGATGGACGAGGACTCTGTGGGCTCCACCACCACTTACAAGCTCAACGACGTCACAGACGTGCAGATCCTAGCGCGCATGCAGGAGGAGAGTACGTACCCTGACCACTACCTTCTACTCTTGACCACAACCCCTGACCCAAAGGTGTGTGTACATTATAATGTGTGTGTAAATTATAATGTGTGTGTGTGTGTGTGTGTCCAGGCCTGCGTCAGGACTATGCCGCCACAGCGTCCAGGCGTAGCTCCGGTTCCTCCTGCCACTCCCTCAGGAGGAGCACCTTCAGCGACCAGGAGCTGGACGCCCACAGTCTGGAAGACGAGGAGGATGCCCACCCGGCCTTCCACCTTCCCTCCTCCTCCCGCTTCTCCCCCTCCCCCCGTGCCTCCCCCCGTGCCTCCCCTCGCTCACGCTCCCCTGCCCGTTCCCTGGACCATGGTCACGCCCGCGGCTCTCCGCAGCCAATCATCAGCCGGCTGCAGCAGCCACGGCATTCCCTGCAGGGGCACGGGGGAGACACGCAGACCAGTGTGGTGAAGAACGAAGGTATGAGGGATTCGGGAGGGGGGATACAAAAACTACAGGGATGAAGAATTCATGTTGTGTGGGGGCCTGTAGGACCTAGGTCTGTCTTTACCTCTCTGTGTGCATGGGCTTGCCTGGGTGTAATAATGTGTGTGTTTCTTTCTGCGTGTGTGTAGAGAAATTAAGGCGTAGCCTCCCTAACCTGACTCGGCCCAGCCCGGGCCAGCAGGAGTCCAACAACAGGAGTTGTGAGGCCAGCTTGCACAACGGAGGATCCCCCCGACACCAGAACCAGTCTGCTAGTGAGTACACACACACACACACACACACACACACACACACACAAATTAAATGCTTTGTACTCACCAGTTTTCACCAGGTAATCCACAATGTCACAGTGCTGATGTCTCTGCTGCATGTCTGGAGTCTTCACTTCCTCCTCCTGCTCTTCTTCTCTGCTGGATCACTGGCACTGCCTGGCCTGCTTACTGCTCTTCCTGTCTTCACTCTAATACCCCCTCCTGTCAGACAGCTGTGGTCAGGGCTGCAGTAGGCAGTAGCATCCAGAGACTGGGAGCGCTCTCAGATTAGCATCTCTCACACTGTTACTCAACATACAGATTATGCCGGTATCAGTGACATAGCGGTGCGTAATCCAGATTAGATAATACCCAACACAGACACCTGAGACCAGCAGTTCAAAGGACAACCTTAATCTGGATTTGTTTATACATGGATAATCTTTATCCCAAGGTAATCTGCTTCAGCAAGACAAAGTTGGTGTGTGTGTGGTGTCGGTGAAACTGTTGGTGTGTGTGTGTGACTGATGTAATAGTATTCACCAGGGTAGGCTGCAGCATGAGTCTGACCTCTGACCCTGGAGAGACTGGTTGTTGGGGTAGACATCTTGCATGCATTTCCTTTTTCAATTCTCGCTTTCCCAGTCTCTCTCTCGCCGACCTGCCAGCTCTGTCCAAAGAGAAGGTTCTAATGCTTAGAGTCTTTGCTGGGCCTGTGTAGCTACGCCTGCTTGGTTCTGCTTCTCTCGCTGGATCTCTGTGAATGCTAGGCTTCAGCTCCCTCTAGTGGCTGTCTCTGACTGCAGCTCTTGCTGTGGAAGACAATCAGCTTTAGTCCTCCACGCTGACTCACAGCCTGCATCCCCAGGCCTAACTGTCACCCTCCTCCTGCCTGCCTGCCTGCCTGGTTCACGAACTGGTTGATAGACTGACTGGCTGTCTGGTTGGTTGGCTGACGAGCTGACTGGCAGGCTGCCTCTCTCACCACTCATGGAACTGCTGGTTCCATGAAATCCTAATTTCGACGTGGTCACGTCATTGTCACGTTGATGTCTCAGCCTTCATATGTTTAATTGAGGTGTCAGGTTGACCCCCACATGTCCACCCCCCCCCCAGGCCAGCTCAGGTATCACGCCCCCCCTCGCTCCTCCCCGAAAACCAAGCAGCAGCTACAGAGCCCATCAGCACTACAAGGTAACTTCCTGTCTGGACCTGGTAACTTCCTGTCTGGACCTGGAGCATGGTGCTCAGCATGCACACATATGTGCATACTCTAACACACACACTCACTCACACACTCTCTCTTGCATGCACACACACACTACTCATATACTCATCCCCATGCACACTTGTGCACACACTATCAAAAATACACATGCTCTCACTCACTCACTGACTCTCTCTTGCATGCTCTCTCTCGCTCTCTCTCTCTCTCTCTCTCACACACACACACACACACACACACACACACACACACACTCTTGCATGCTCTCACACAACCTCATTCCTATGCACACACATGCTCTCCCAAACACACACAAGCACACATGAGCATGTAAGTAACCAGTCTGATGCAGTTTACAGTTCGATCTGGACTGTGACTGGTCTGAGTTTGTTTTGTTTTCGGGATGGTAATGGTCAGGGTATGGTTTGGTCTGCTCCTGGTCTGGTTCTGGACTGAGCTGGTACTGGTGTGGTCTAGTCCTGGTGGTTAGGTATGATCTGGATTCTGTGAGGGTCTGGTCTGGTGCTGGTCTATTCAGGTACTGTTTGTCTGGGCTGCTTGTGTCTGGAGGCTGGTTAGTCAGATCAGGTGTCAGGCAGTGCTGTGATCTGTAGCCCCTCCCCCTCCCTCAGGACAGCAGGGTTACTGCAGGGTCCTTCTCCTCCATCATCTGCTGTCTCTCTTCTCTGCTGTCTGAACTAAGACCCTTTCTCCTGTCTCTGTCTCTGTCTAGTCTCCTGTTGCTTTGGAGAAGAAGGGGATTTTAGTGAGTATTGGCGCCCCCTGGTGTTGTGTGTTGGTGTTGTGGTGTGTCGTGCCCTGCCCTGTCCCCTCCAGGTGTATGTCTCATCCTGCACCTGAGCTCACCTGTAGAGACACCAAGCCTCCTTGCTCTTCATCCATTGTGATGTTCACCACCCACCTCCACATTCATCCTGTTCTCGCTCCTCTAGATCCCCTGGATGGAGTTAGTCCTCCAGGTTAACCATCTAGATTAACTGTCAGTAGTTAGTCCTGCAGGTGACATACATGTACGGAGTTAGTCCTGCAGATAAATACCTGCTTGGAGTTAGTCCCTCAGGTGACATACATGTACTGAGTTAGTTCTGCAGATAAATACCTGCATGGAGTTAGTCCTGCAGGTGAACATCCAGGTGACCAGGTCCAATAGAAACATGCAGTGTTGAGTCATTGTGATCATCATTAAAGACTGTAGAGGAAGTGAAACTCATGTTCTCTTCTGTTTCCTGTACTAATGTCTCCCCTTACACCCCCTCACTCCCAGTCCCCTCCCCCAGCAAGCTGCGTATCCCTGCCACACCCTCCCCCCTGGCCCTGAGGCAGCCAGTCAAGGCTCCCTCTACGCCTGGCTCCGCCCCAGGCTCCGCCCCAGGCTCTGGGACGTCAACACCCACCCGGTCCCTGGCCCCGCCCCGGAGCGGCTTGCCCCGCCCTAGTGCCTCTACGGGAGGAGGAGGGGGAGGAATCCCCCTGCCACGCAGCAAGCTGGCTCAGCCCGTACGCAGGTAGGAACACACACACTCACACCCACGTATCCATGCTCTCACACACCCAACACACTCTTACATACAGAAGCAACTCAAACAGCATTTGGATACACATGCAGACACACACACTTACTAACGCCTTTATAAACAAACTTATGCAGGTACAGGTGAAACACACGAACACAGAGGTGCATCAATCAGTCACTCAGAGCTTTTCCTCATCACCACCTGTCCCCTCCCTCTTCCTCGTCCTTCTGTGTCCCCTCCCTCTATCAAGGCACACACACACAAACACACATGTTCACACAGGAGCAGTATGTGAGACAGGTAACTCATGTGTGTGTGTGTGTCATGCTCAGGTCTCTGCCGGCCCCCCGGACCTACAGTGGGGTGAGAGACGGCAACTGGAAGGAAGGCTGTTACTAAGCCCAGCAGAGGGCGCTCTCCTCCACCCAACAGGATGACCAGGCAGACATTACAACACGGCACTTTAGTAACCATGAATACTTCTACCATGAGCCTGGAGGGATGCAAGCCCCGCACAGACTGACTCTGTGGTCAGGAGGAGAGCTGTGTGAGGAGAAGAGGAGCAGGCAAGGTATCTGTGGAGAGGCCCGCCAGCCCCCAGATGCCAAAGAAAAAAGGAGAACAGAAACAGAAAGAAAGCAGCAGTGCTTCAGTCCCTCCACCAGAGGGCGCCAGGTCCTGTGCGGCGTCTGGAGCCATTGACAGTTTCAACGATCAATTCAACGATCGACTAATCAATAAATCACACTATGCTTCTCTCTTCCGTATTTCCCTCCCTCTCTCCATCACCTCATCCCTCCCATCCCTTTCTCTTTCGTCTATCCCTCATCCCCAACGACTTCATCACCCCGCTCTGTCTTCTACCCCCTCCATCACCCCCCCTCCCCCCCGTCGTTCAGGTCCTCAGGTTAATGTATCTGTAAAAGTTTCTCTCCTTGTGTTGTGTGTTGAACAGATGCATTTAGAGATCAATATGAAGCTGTGCAGTTGAAATGTTCCAAGAATTGATGTTTTGAAAAGTAAATGCACCTCTTGATGGTTGTGGTGTCAAAAACAGAGTGTTCCTCTTGTGAGTCAGACAGAATGTATTCCAAAGTTGTTTTGTTCTCAGTTTTTGGGGGTGGGGGAGTGATTATTATTCTTATTTGAATCATGATTGAATAATTACCCTTCCAATAATCATATTATGTATTTGTTTTGTATCGTTTTCAAAAGTTTTGAAAATGTGCATTTCAAACCTCAACTGCAAAGCTATTTCTCCAAAGCCTTCTCCCATGGTGTCATAGCAGGGTGTAGCAGTAAGTGACAGGTGAAGCCCAAACCACTTCCTCGTTACCAATATCTGATTGGACATCAGAGCAGCCTAACTGCTCCAATAAGAAACTCATACAGGTCAGGTTGAGGTCCACTTCCTGCTCAGCACCATCTGCTGCTGCTGTTTTATACGAATAGAAGCATCAACACAGGAAATAGTCATACTGAAGTCCCTCAACACAGCCAGTTGTCATGTTCAATTCTCTCATGACAGTCACATTGAAGCCCTTCGCGACAGGAAGTACACAAGCAACTTCTGTCTGTCCACCCAGTCCTCGCCTTGCTTAGTGGGAATACATGACAGCATGTTCAATAACCAGAAACAAAGAAATGTTCAGAGTGGCCATTGCCTCTTGTGCTTTAAATATGAATCACAACTTGCAGATTCATAGAGGGCAGTGTGCCAGATATGATCAAATAGTGCCTATAATTTAAAGTTTCACATTGTCTGTTTGGTTTTGTTTGTGTATTATTTTGTGCCAACTTCTTGCTTTGCCAATATCATTTTTATCAGTGCTTTACTTTGCTCGATTTTGTTTTTGTCAACAATACATTTACAATTGCTTTTGAGAAAAATTATATGTATAATATGCGCCTTGATATTTATATCTTGAAATTACTTTCATTGTGTAAATGAACTATTTATTAAAGAGAGAGGTGCCTCTGTTTGTCACAGTGGGAAGCTTTAAGAGAATGTTGCGTCAGACATGCCACACCCTTCTGTGTGACTTTTTGTTAACGACCTTTTTATATCCACCAACATTGCATTTAGTTTCCCTGTGTAAACCCACATTTCAAATAAAAACAAATTTGCAAACCGTTGGTGTGTTCAGTCAGGTTTGTGACGGCCGGTTTGATAACGTTGTTCAATTGCTAATTGTTGAACCGTGATTTACTCCGCACGCACAAATCAATGTTGGTTTATGTTTGATTTAATTTAGTCGCATGGACACAATTTAAAGCACGGACAATATGACAAGGTAGTCAACGACAAATGGACACAGGCCACCGGAGTTGTAGTTACAGGCGCACCCACGTATCCATCCAGCAGAGAGGGGAAGCGCTTAATATGTCAGCTTAATAGTGTTCCTGGGGCCCAATGATTGATTAAGCCAAGAAACCCCGCCCTGGCCCGTCAGTCTGGCGCTAAGTAACAAGCTCCATTTATGTGATGGACCATGGAATAAACCGGATGTACGTCAACGAGGTTTATGCTAGCACAGCAATTGATCAGGTCAGCGCTGATAAAATTATTAGGATAAATGGTTAGTCAAACGGATTAAACATTTAACGTTTTAATCAATTGTATTAGAATTGCCCTCGGCCAATCAGTCAATCAGAATTAACTTTAGCCAATCAGATGACAATAAGTGAAAATAGCAGAATTTGAAATAAGTCTCTCAACTATGATATTACACTTTATGACTCGACCTACTTCTTTAAAGTAGCCTGAGCAAAAAGGACAGGCCAGTCATGGTGGTTACTCCCAAACCAAGTGCTCTCCGATTTATGACAGACATAAATAGCACGAAGAAGAAAGGGGACGTGCACGCAGATTCTCTCAGTCAACGCACGAACACAAAGAGCTTCGTGGTGTTCTGTGTGTGTCTGTTCAACCGCAAAACTAAAGAGCTGCAGATGTATTGGAACTAGCCTACTGCGCTTGCTTCTACTGTATCGTTTTGAAGTGAGTACATATTTGCCTTACCCTGTATATGGAACTAAAAAAAATCAAACTTATTGATATACATTTTCAATCATTTCTAAAGTTGACACAGTACGTTACAACAGTACGTTACTCGAAGGGAACAAATAGCCAATATTTATTTGGCCTGCCCGCAAACTGCGCAGCGCATAATCAAATACAATTGGCGCTATATATTATGCTTATGCCCAACGACCAGAGCACAGCAACCGGCATTCCAACTCTCCACAGACGATGAGCGGATTGCCCGCGGGACACGACGTCTAACAGGACTGTTGCGCGTACCACAGCAAGGAGCCAATCGGCGTGCCAGACCCTCTCTAGGTGGGTCCGTGTATAAAACCCTGACCCACGCGAAGATTCCGTTGCATTCTCAAACCACGGGAGCCTAGAGTCGTCCTTCGTCGTTGGTGACAGCATGCAATGACGATGAGTCACTAGAGGACTGCACCGGCACGTCCAGAGAAACACCGAACGAGAGCTCGGAGAGCTCCAGGGTCTTGGATCTAGATCTGTTGCGCGATGGAGACCTGGAGCGCAGAGGACGTAGATAATACTAGTCGCCTGAACGAATTCCTGCATTTCACGATGAATGACACAATCAACGGACTTTGGAACACAGCGTCGGAGACAATAGGAGTACGCATGGATGAAGACCCAGTGTTCCTAACGGCAGGCACGCTCAGGACTGCCATGGATGGCGCGCTCATGGCTGTGCCTCCGTCTGAGCCGGCGCACCTGGTGGTGGCCTTCTGGGATTCCCCACTTAGTCATGGGATCAACGTGTTCGTGGGGCTCGTGCTGTGCTTCACCATGTTGGGGCTGGGCTGCACCGTGGAGGTAAGTCAGATCGAGGAGCACATACGGAGACCGATTGGGGTGCTGCTGGCGCTCGTGTGCCAATTCGTCATCATGCCCATGGTCGCCTTTCTGCTCGCGCTGGCATTCTCCTTGGACGACGTGGCGGCAATGGCCGTGCTGCTGTGTGGGTGCTGCCCCGGCGGAAACCTCTCGAACATCATGTCTCTCCTGGTGAACGGGGAGATGAACCTCAGGTGATATATCATCCACAATCAGATTAGGTAAAACTGCAGGGTGGAACCATTTGTCCGTTTTTGTCATATATTTTTGTCATATCATGCCAAGATAAGTTGTAATACCATATTGTACAAATATGTAGCAATTTTGAAACACGATTGTTAAGATTTGGCTCGTTCGCAAGACAATTACATTTACGCACTCGAAGTCAAAATGCGCCTTTGTTGGATTTTACGCACAGATGCTGTAACTTGTTAAATGCAGCCTACATATTTCAGTTGAGTATTTTCAGTATGTAGTACCACAATGTTGAATCAAATTTTAAGTAGAATTTTCCTTGCGAAGTGTTGCCTTTTGCGTTCAACATCGACGAAAACATTCTGAAAAAATATAATTTGTTTCAACATTTTTTCTTTTGTTTCAGCATCATCATGACCATCTCGTCCACGCTGCTGGCGCTCGTGCTCATGCCGCTGTGTCTGTGGATCTACAGCCGCGCGTGGATCAACACCCCAGTGGTCAACCTGATGCCGTTCGGAGCGATCATCCTGACTTTATGCAGCACGCTCATCCCTATCGGTCTGGGAGTGCTTCTCCGTTACCGCAACACGCGGGTGGCGGATATTGTTTTGAAGGTAACTAATGAAAACTGTATGCGTAATTGTCAAGAGACCTTTTGGAGAAGGTTTGGATGACTGGCTGGTTATATTTAAACGGCGGCTGAGTCTGCATGTTGCCGGTGAAAACGTCAATTTTTGATAATCTAAAAACAAAATGATTATATGAAATAGTTCATTAACCCTGGCGGTCAGTGGCGTCACTCAGACGCATTGCAAAGTTATTTTGGGAAGTGGACACGAGCCCCAAGGCGCAGTTACGTTATCACAGCATCATTGTCAGTCAGTTCCTCCCCCAGAAAGCATAACTTATCTACCAGCTCATGTATGGGAGGGGCTTCAGATGTAGTGACGAGCAACAAGAAATGACTGTTTCAATGCAAGAGAAAGCTCACTTGTAGCTGGCACAAGAATAGGCCTACCGATTTTTCACAAAAAGTTTCCTCAAGACATTTACTACAATATTGACCATATTCTGAAATATTTTAATGTGCAATATAGTGCTGTTACTTGGTGGTGTTTTTAATTCCTGGGTTTTGTAAACACAAACTTTACAAGTATAATAAGAATATATTTATTTAGCACACAAGTTCAGCTAAAGTGAGGTACAGGGGGTATATTAACCTCTCAACTACTGCGTATGTCCCCATAGCATGTGTGTGTACCCATCTAGTCCTGCTGTGTAGAGCTATATGCTCTCCACCTTAGGGAGTTAAGACAGATGTAACACTAAGGAATATAGTAACTGTTTTTCTTACCTCAGGATCAAGGTTTGTCACATGTAGGCTATCTGGTGTGACTCAGTACCATTCCATTCTGCTCCTGACCTCAGTGTGTTGTGTTCCATCAGGTGTCCCTCTGGTCTCTGCTGGTCACGCTGGTGATGCTGTTCATCATGACGGCCGCCATGTTGGGCCCCGAGCTCTTGGCGACCATCCCTCCCTCCGTCTACGCTGTGGCCGTCCTCATGCCCATGTGTGGATATGCCGCTGGATACGGCCTGGCGGCCCTCTTTGACCTTCCGCCACAAAGCCGCCGGACCGTTTCCCTGGAAACCGGCTGTCAGAACGTGCAGCTGTGCACCGCCATCCTTAAGATGGCGTTCCCACCGCAGCTGATGGGCGGCATGTACATGTTCCCGCTGCTCTACGCGCTCTTCCAGGCAGCCGAGGCGGGTATCTTCATCCTGGCCTACCGGACCTACAGGAAGGAGGTGCTGCATAAACAAGACCCGCTGGGCGACGGTGACACAGATATAACGTACAAACGGTTCCAAGATGAGGACGTAGGCTTCGACACCTCCTACGGGGCAGTGACCGTCAGCGACCCAAACACCATTATGTTGGACCCGTGTCCAGACTCTACTCCGGTTTAGAAGGTGTCCACAGCGCGAAGGCTGGTTTAACACCAGACCCACGGAGTATAAACAAGGTGTTGCTGTGGCGGATGTTGGAGAGTCCAACTTGAGTTAAAGTTATGTTTAGTGATTCATTAACAGCCGTCATCATCTCAGCAACCTGTGGAGGATGCAGGCGGGGGGGAGGGGAGGGGTGTGTGTATGTGTAATCAGCTTCCCGTTAAAAGGCAGATTTATAAAATGCACATCTTTCATGATCATCGGAACAGAAGCCATAGGGGAGGACATTCATCTCGCTTTGAGAGTTCTTTGTCATTTTGTGTGTTAATGCTTTGAACATGACAGTCGCTACATGAATATAATGACATCTCTCAACCAAATAGTTTGTACAAGGTGGTTGCCAAGGTTTTACAAACTAAAACTGTATCTATTATGTACACACAATCCTGCTTCATGTATCAAGTGCGTCTGACTGTAAATAACTGTGTATATGGTTTATGTATAACAAGTATATAAAGAGCAAAATGAAATAAAACTACTTAATAAGAGTGAAAACTTTTAGAAACATGTGACCAATGTTTATGTCGTAACTGGCTACCACACCTGACCACAATTAATCAAATCTCGTGCAGTCAATCTACTTAAACCGGTGCACCGAATGACACGGGGTGGCTGAGCAAAAATGGCTACGTATGACGACGAGTATATCGACAGCTATCTCTATTCATCTTACAACCCATACGTTTACAGGTACACTAAACCGAAAGGTATGAGGAGGAAACAAAACACCTACATGGCCAACTACGGTGACACAGAGGCCTACTTTGACACCCACCGCGCGCACCTGAAATCTGTTTTGTCTCAAATCAACCCCAAGTTGACACCGAGGCTCCGGAGGGCGAATACCCACGACGTCGGGGTGCAGGTGAACCCGAAGACCGACACCTCGGTGCAGTGTTCCTTAGGACCGAGAACCTTGATGGCCAGAAAGAGAGACTCTTTGCGTAAAAGGAGTCAAGAGGATCCCCAGTCACCCGGTAGTCCCGTTGGCGGGGTTCGCTATCCTCGCTCTCTGGCTGTTTACTCACCGATTGCAACCAGAAGACTTGCCTCCTTTATCGAGGAAAATAAACGGGAGTCTCGTGGAGCACAGACGAGAGAACAGAAGGATGCTGTAAAGGTAAACACAGACGGCAATACGAGTGAAGAAAAATCTGGACCACGAAAAAAGTCTACGAAGGTGAACGGTCAGTCGAAGACTGATGACGTTCAAGTCGACGAAGAAGCATCGAAATCAAAGGCCCGCGTGAGATTTCAGGTGAGTGGCGCTAAATCTGTTAGCCGACCTGGAAAGTTTGCCCTTATTTAACTCCTAGCTGTCTCCCTCAGTTTCTGGAGCAGAAATACGGGTACTATCACTGCAGAGAATGTAATTTACGGTGGGAGAGCGCTTATGTCTGGTGCGTCCAGGGAACAAACAAGGTAGATAAGGCGACGTAGCTAAGTGGCCTCAATTAAAATAATGGGTAACCTACATCTCCTCAAATAACTTTACTTCTCTACCTTACTAGGTCTACTTCAAACAGTTCTGTAGAACATGCCAGAAATCCTTTAACCCTTACCGCGTCGAAGACATTACTTGTCAGGTAAAGCAGTCACTCCGTTGTAAAATGTATACATTTGTCAATCTTGTTCCGTCCATTAATGACCTGTCTCACTTTGTTCTTCACGTTTCTCCCAGAACTGCAACAAGGCGCGCTGCTCGTGCGCGGTGACGCCGCGCCACGTGGACCCCAAACGTCCCCATCGACAGGATCTCTGCGGCAGGTGCAAGGGCAAGCGTCTCTCGTGCGACAGCACGTTCAGTTTCAAGTACATCATTTAGCGCCGGCCACCCTGTAGATGAACTTTACCCACACACATCCACGTTAATCCTACGGGAAGCGTTGCCGCGAGCCCAGCGGAAGCCTTCGTCCATTAGGGCGCCGGAGCAGGCTTCCCAAACGCTCCGTTCCTTTTTCAGTTGTACTGCCTTTATTTACGTTAGGAAAGTGATGATTGCTGGAGACACTTTTGAATGCAAAATAAAACGGCAACATTAAGCAGTTCCCGCTTGTATTCTTGTCCTTGCATATAAAGCCTGGCCGTCACATAGGTGTCTTCAAGTCTCACCTGATGCAGGCTAACAGGCTTTAAACACGACACAAACAGACATGTAATTAATCTACCATGAATATTTCAATTGAATTTGCCAAAATAAAACCAGTAACATGCCTTAAGCGGATTATGATTTGCGTATCGTGCAAGACCCTAATGTTAAAGAGTCAAAGATTATCCCTCGCCTATGTGAGTAATGTCGAGTATATAGTACCCATGGCGCAGCTTGCATATAAAGTGCATGACATTTTAATCTACTCACGCCTCTGTCACATAGGTGTCTTCAAGTCTCACCTGATGCAGGCTAACAAGTATTTTTTATGGCTACTGAATTTGAGGAGGGGTATTACTAAACACTGACATCTTACTTCTCATAAAGCCCCAGATAAATTACTCTAGAGCCTTTTGTAATTTTCTAGTTTTAGTCAGTGCCGAGTGGCTTGCTCATACACCCACAACAATTGATGCGGTATTATGTTGGAGGGGGGGTGAGGCGTTGGCCATGTAGGTGTTTTTTTCCTCCTCATACCTTTCCGTTTAACGACCTATGCAACCCCTGTAAAACGGTTTGGGGGGGGGGGTTTGGGGGGCTTCATAGCTGGCTTAGCTACCTGAACCCTAGAGACTGCTGGGGTTTGGAGAAAAGTTAAGTTAGCAGGACTATAACTATACTGCTCCTACTGCCAGTCCTAGGAAAGCTGGTCCACCATGTGGGATGGCTTGTTCTAAAGAAGGATCCCATCATTAACCCTTGTGCTCTCTTTGCCTTCTGCAACTCACCCTGTCCCAAGGGTCAAAAAGGCCCCACCTTCAATCCTGAAATAAAGCAGGTTAATGAAATGTTTACCCTGTACCCTTCTGGGCACTGAAATGTGCAACCATGCTGCACATGAATCAAATTACGTTTGGTCTGAGTTCAATCAAGCACATATGTTCTAAATGTCACGTGTGCGTGTGCATAAAACATGTTTTCGGGTCATCCTGACTCCCAAAGAGAACACAAGGGTTAAGGCCAACATCACTTCAATGTTTAACACACAAGGATACTGATTCTTTGGAACATTCTGCACTTTTGGACTCGCAGAGAGAGAAGCAAGGTGACCTGGTTAAACCTGATTCATGGAGACATCAGTGAAAACGCACAACAGTCATAGGATCAGATTTTTATTTATCCAGAGAGAAGGCTGGTATGTGAGATGACAAGAAAACAAAAAGTCTGTGGGAGAAAGTGTAACGCGCCTCTACATAAAAACTATATTTTCCAGGTAAATAATATATCCATTAAATAACAGCATTCGAATGTAGCAGACAAGCAACAGAACAGCTCTGTGAGGAATGGCTACAGTGATCGTTACAATGTGCCGTGACAAACATGGCCGTCAGACGTCCCCTCTCCACGTCTAGTGGCCCAGGTGCACCTTCAGTGTGGCTGTCACTCCCCCCTCCCCCCCCCCTTCCCCTGTCCCTCAGTCCAACCTGTGGGGTGGGATGGAGCAGAATCAACATGGACATCACAGTGGTGAGAAGGAATGATTATGACTGGGCCAGATCAGGATGCTATCACTGGGAGTTCAGACCAAACCCCCTCCATCCCTCCATCTGTCTGGTTCTGAGGCGTTTACAAGTCCAGTCCTCAGAACGCCCCCCCCTCACCCCCCCCACAGCCTAGAGCAGGATGCCCACCCTGGAGCCAGGCTCTGGGGAGAGCAGACGGGAGGTGACACAAGGTTGTTAGGGACTCGTATCTGGTCTCTCCTGGCCGCTCTCTCCCGATTAACAGTGCTTTACACAAAAGTACAAGGGGAAAAATACTGGGTTTGCGCACTATACATTTTCTAAAATATATACAGAGTAAAATAAGTTATCGATGTTTTTCCATAATGAGTAGCCAGTCTGCACTTCTGTGCGACCGTTTGCGTGTGTGTTTCTGTGTGTAGCAGGGAGCTCTGCACACACCACACAGGCTAGTCTCTAAAGGCAGCTATGTATTTGGTTACAGAGTGAGTTTCATCTGCAGTCGCTCCTCTCAGAAGAAGGACCCATAAAATGAAGCAGGTTCAATAAACTGGTCAATTCTCTTTTTACAGCCCTGGGTTCGAACAGCGCCCTCAGGAATACATGTTAAATATCAGAACATTTACAACCTAGGATGTTAGCTCTAATAAAAAATACATTTCTCAAAAAATATTCTTGCAGTGCTTTTTCTCTTTCAAGCATGCGTCTGAAAACTTTATTTTTCTTGTTTTGACTTTCTGTGTTTGTCCTCTTCGTGCCAGTCAGACAGAACTGTCGTCTCTTGATTGGCTGGCTGTCTGGCTGACTGACTGGTTGGCAGGTCATCTCCGCCAAAATGATTCCAGATTAGCATCATCATCCCCCTGCCCTCCATCTCTTCTTCCTTTCCCTCTTTCTAACTCTCTCCTCCTTGCCTCTTCTCTCTCCATTCCCTTTCCTCCCCCTCTTTCTCTCTCTCTGAACATCTTAGTCATCTTAGCAGTCACAATACGACATGACTTATTGCGGCTGAATTTTGCAAGTTGGCTTAGTTTGGGAAAACAGATATTAGCTGTAAGTATTTGTTTGTTATATATATATTAATATGAGTATGTTATTTATATATATATATATATATGTTTATTGATATATATATATATATGAGTCACAGTAATCCCTACAGATCCTTAGCCCTTATAGATGGAGTCTTTGCAGCAAGCGCCCCCCCTAAGCCCCTCTCCCCCTCCCTAAGCCCCTCCCTGCATTCCGAAGCCCCTACCCCAGCAGAGGGGAGGGGGAGGGGGGAGGGGCGCTGGGTTAGACCGGGTCAGTCCGGGTCAGGCCCAGTCTGGTTCAGGCCCAGTCTCACAGGCTGGTGCTGACCAGGGGTGCCTGTGCCTGGCTCAGAGCCTCTCGTATCTGCAGGTTGATCTCCATGAGGCGGGCGCTGGCCTGACTCTGGTCCCGGCTCGGCCCCACTACTGCCACGCAGCCCGTCTGGCCCAGAGTCTGGTGCCGGAAGTAGATGTGCAGCAGCGTCTGGACCGCGTCATCCGCCTCGCTGCCGAAGATGTCGTTGGGCCACAGAGACCTGGGGAGGAGAGGAAGAGGAGGGAGGAGGAGAGGAAGAGGAATGAGGAGGAGAGGAAGAGGGAGGAGGAGAGGAAGAGGAGGGAGGAGAGGAAGAGGGTGGACGAGATGAAGATGGAGGTGAGGTTCTAGTTAGCAGGAAGCTCAGCTAAACACACAGGACAGCAGGGCACACAGTCTGGATATTTACGTGATTCATTCAGCTGTATTTCTATCTATACAATAGCCTAAAAATATACCTAAAAAGTACAGGAGGATATAATAATAATTCCATCACATACGGACAGACTAGTGTGTGCATATATATTTACATCTCTATCTCTGTCCTACCTGAATGTTTTGACCTGTGTGAGGGCAGAGCTGAAGTCCCGCCCCCTCAATGTCTCCACAAGCGATTGAATGGCTGTCTCTGTAGTGGTCTGGGAGGCCTCTGACACAGGCATGTCCTCCTGTTCATCAACGCCAAGCTCCGCCTCCTTCAGACAACTTTCCAGGATGGCCAGCTCCTCTGACATGTTGGTCACCTTGTAAAAGGAGACACGCACACAGTCATACGCATCTGTAAGTTACATATACAGGTGCGCACACGCAATGGTGAAATAATTTTACAACATTGATTAGCACAATCTGTACAGATCATGGTACACAGGAAGCACACTAGCATCCTGGTAGGCAGGAAGCACACTAGCATCCTGGTAGGCAGGAAGCACACTAGCATCCTGGTAAATAGGAAGATGATTAGCATCCTAGTAGGTAGGAAGATGATTAGCATCCTGGTAGGTAGGAAGATGATTAGCATCATGGTAGGCAGGAAGCAGATTAGCATCCTGCTAGGTAGGAAGCAGATTAGCATCCTGGTAGGCAGGAAGATGATTAACAGGCACCAGAAGCCAGTTATCTGGACAGCTGACCTCTCAGTCTGTCTGAAGAACCAGACCATCAGACCGTAATGTGATTACAGCTATTACTGCTCTGCTGCTGCACAGATGTACTCCCCTCTGACTAGGTACAGCAGAAAGTGTGTGTGTGTGTGTGAGCCCACCTCGTCCTCTCTCTTGATGGTGTCCACTCTGCTGATGAGCTTGCTGTAGGCCTGGAACAGCAGCAGCAGCTGGAAGTGTAGCTTGTACAGCCTGCGACACAGCTCCAACTCCTACACACACAGACACACACGCACACAGAGGAGAGTTACACCCACCATACACACATACACAGAGCATTTACACACATTTGTGCACGCACACACATCCAGAGAGGAAAGTTACAAACACACACACACACACACACACACACACAGAGGAGAGTCATACACACGGGAGGGTTACACACCCTGCCTGAACACACACACACACACACACACAGACTGCATTCTATCCAGCGCATTCCGTCATGTGATCAGGTATCCTGTGTTAGCGACGAAGATGAAAGTGTTAGGGCTGCCAAGTCACCTGACCCACCAGCCACCACCTCTGGGAGGGGTACTAGCACAGACAGGGACCAATAGGGGGTGTCCCTAAGGTGAGTGGCAGGCCCAGGGCAGGGCCAGGCGCAGGGCAATATGGAAGGAAACTGAATAGGAAGTGGAGGAGGAGTCAGGAAGTGAAGGAGTAAACATGCAAAATGAAGATGGGCTCAAAATAGCTGCCCTCAGCTCTCTCCATCCTCACCCCCCCACTCTATCACCCAGGCCAGCCCTCCCCTCTCCTCCCCATCCCATCCCCCACCTCCTCCCCAGCTGACCAAGAGTCATGAGCATTACAAATCATCTGGAAGGAGGGAGTTAAGGAGGTGATCCGATTAGAGCAGGGTGTGAGAGATAGTCGGGGTGGGGCGAGTGAGAGAAAGACAGAGAGAGAGTGAGAAAGGGGGTAGAGGGAGGGGGGAGGTAGAGTGAAAGAGTGAGGGAGGGAGGGGGAATGAGCAAGAGTTAAGGGGGGGGGGGGGGAATGAGAGCTCATCTATTGGCTGAGGACAGCAGGGGTTTCACATGGAGAGGGATGGAGTGGTCAGTGCGTTGCCATGACGACGTCATGATTATTATAGTCTGGAATACGAGAACCACTTACTGCTAGATTCTCCATGTGCTAAGCAAGAAGGGGAGCAGGTCACAAAACAACAAATGAGACAGGAAGAGAGAGAATTAGTGAGCTGCCAGAACACCCTGACCAGCTGGGTCTGAACACACACCCACACACCACAAGAGAAGAAAGGAGAGAGAGAGTCTCGATGAGGAAGGAGAGAGAGAGAGAAAGAAAGAAGAGAAGAGTGTCTCAGACATTAAGAAGCTACAGAGGCGTGTGTCTGTGTGCATGTACGTGTCTATGTGAGAGGTGTGTGTGTGTGTGTGTGTGTGTGTGCGCGCGCGGGCATACCTGGGCCTGGGTGCTGGCATGCTGGCTACTGTCCTTGTCTCCAAATGTCTTTCTGCAGTTCTCCAACCACTGGAATGAGGGGTGTGGGGGTGAGGGAGAGGGAGAGGGGGAAGCGCGCTCGGAACCAGAGGGAAGGAAGGACAGCTGTGGAAGAAGGGGAAGGGGAGGGAAGGATAAGACGGCTTCATTGGAGATTACCAGGTTTTTTGCTTGTTTTTTTTTAGATGATGGACGTTGTGTTTCGTTATAGTCGTAATGAGAGAGAGAGAGTGTGTGTCGCAATGTTGTGTGAGGGGGGGCGAGGAGCCAGCAGAGAGGAGTAAGTGTATGCCTGTGTGGTGTGTGTGAGAGAGAGAGAGGAGAGAGAGAGAGAGGAGGAGAGAGAGGAGAGCGAGAGAGAGGAGAAGAGAGGAGAGAGAGAGAGAGAGAGACGGAGGAGAGGAGAGAGTGTGTGTTTTGTGTGGTGTGAGAGAGAGTGTGATCTATTAAGAGTGGTGTACTTAGTGGATTATAGAAGGTCTGTCCCAGAGCAGGGCCAGCCTCGGCACGCCCTCATTCATTCATTCCCCGCCCCCCCCTCTTCCTCAGGAGAAGGAGGGGGTATGGAGAGGAGAGAGGATGGAGGGTATATCCTCCAGTGTGTGTGTGTACCTGCTCTGCAGCCTCTCTCTTGCTGTTGTAGGTGTCCAGATGCTCCTGCAGCTCTAGAACGCTGAACTTCAGAGTCTCCAGCAGACCACAAGACACCAGCTGTAACACAGATCCACACCTTCAGTCTGCTGAAACCACACCTTCAGTCTGCTGAAACCACACCTTCAGTCTGCTGAAACCACACCTTCAGTCTGCTGAAACCACACCTTCCACACAGGTCAACCACACCGTAACCATGTCCCAGTCACACCTACTCCTAACCACACGTGAACCCTTTCATACTGACCGTCTCTGCGTCCAGTAACACTGTGGGACACTGGGACTGGGAGGTCATGACCTCCAAAGAACTCAGAAACTGGTTTCCCATTCGCTGTAGCCGCTCTCCAAGGAAACGCACTGATGAGTGAGTGATGGAGCCAAACTTCCTCTGCATACTCTGGAGACACACACACACCACACACCACACACACAGCACACACATAACACACACACACACACACACACACACACATCATCACACACACGGCCCCTTCTCTCCCCTCCCGTCCTGCCTCTCTCCCTCCTTTCCCTGCCTCCTCCCCTCCTCTCTGCAGATGATCTTGCTGCAGTGTTTCTAATCTACTGCAGAGCCCAGCGAAGACGACACAGCGCTTCTGCTACATTACACACATGCAAACACCTCTCCTCTCTCTCTCTCTCTCGCTCTCTCTCTCGCTCTCTCTCTCGGTCTCTCTGCCCCAGATTGTCACCTCGCAAGACAGCTCACGGCCGCCCGGATCCCTCTGATGCTAGCATTTGAAAGGTCGCTCTCTCCTGCTCTGCTCGTTCCTCTCTCTCCTCTCACTCTCTTCTCCTCACACACACACACACACCCTCACACACACACACACACACAGATACTCACAGGCCTGTGGGACCAAAGAGTCTGATGAAACAGACAGAGTAGAAGAACCTAAGTCTTGAGCTGCCGAGCGCTGTGGAAGAGACTGCCTCTGTCCTCATCCTCCTGCAGACTAACCCTGCTTCCTGCTTCCTGTTTCCTGGCTTCTCGGCTTGCTGGCTGCTACAAGCTTCTTTCCTGCTTATTGGCTGTCTGCTTCCTTGCTGCTTACTGGCTGCTCTTATGTAATGTCTATCTGCTGCCCTGCTTAATGCCTGCGCTCCTTCTACTGGCTGCCTGCCTTGCAGTCTGCTTCCTGACTACTGGCTGCCTGCATACCAGTCAGCCTGCTTCTGACAGCTGGTCTAGCACACTGCACTACAGACCCACACAGCTCTGAGCTCAGCCTCTCTCTCCCTCTCTCCCTTCTCTCTCTCACACACACATACACACGCACTTACACACACCACAAGTAGCTCAGCACACAAGCTGCTGTTGCTCACCCACCAACTCACACACACACACACACACACTCACACACACACAGTATGCACAGATCCTCCCAGATAAAAGCATTAGGAGCAGGAGAGAGCGGGTGGTGACAGAGCCCAGTACCTATCCATCACACTGGGCTGGAAGGACCACGGCAGGAGGCCTGCTCAAGGGTACGTTCCACCAACATGCGTGTGTGTGTGTGTGTGTGTGTGTGTTTGTTTGTTTGTGCTCTGTGTGTTGGCTGTGCTATCTTTTTTTGTAGGCTGTGTGTGTGTGTGTATGTGTGTGTGTGTGTGAAGTCGGTACATCTTGATTTGTAGGCCTATGACCAGTGTCCTCCAGTCAGACTTGGCCCACCTTCAGGGGGGAGCAGTGAAGAGATGAAACCAGCTCACTCATGTTCAGCTTTTTCAGCCAGGCCTAGTCTTAGCTCAGCACAGCACTCTAGCCTTGCTTAGTCCTAGTCCCAGACCTAGCCCAGCACAGCACTCTAGCCTTGCTTAGTCCTAGTCCCAGACCTAGCTCAGCACAGCACTCTAGCCTTGCTTAGTCCTAGTCCCAGACCTAGCCCAGCACTCTAGCCTTGCTTAGTCCTAGTCCCGGACCTAGCCCAGCACAGCACTCTAGCCTTGCTTAGTACTAGTCCCTTCCTAGCCAGACCCAGTCCAGCATAGTCCTAGCCCCAAGCCAAGCCTAGTATAGCACTCTGGCAAAGCCTAGTCATAGCTCCAGCCTAGACTAGAAAAGACCCAAATCTTGTCCCACGTTTTCTCATTTGTAACTGCTATGTACCCTGCACTCCACCCCATCCTACCCCAGGCCAGCTTAACCAAGCCAAGCCTTGCAATCTACCATGGCCCAGTTGCTCCATCCTTGGCCTAGACAAGACCCAGCTGAAAGGTTAGCAAAATAAACCCACCCACCCCTTCCTTTAACACAAACCTCGTAGGCCACTCTCACCACGCTCTGACCCCCCACCCCATCCCATCGTGACCTCTGATCCCTCACCTGGACGTCTCAGAGAAGTGTGCCTCCTCCTCCTGACACCGCTCGTCCAGCTCCTTCAGTGCTAGCGTCACGTCGTCCTCGCACACGGAGCCGCACGCCAGCGCCGGGGGCAACAGTGTGGGGGGATCGTCCTCGCAGAGCCAGCCCACGGACGTGTCCATAGCCGGAGGCGGGGTAGGGTCGTCAGGAGGGTCCGGGGGGTCAGGGAGGTCCGAGGGGTCGGGGGGGTCAGAGGGCAGGAGGGGGGCGCTGCAGAAGCCCGTGTCCTCGCTCACGCTACTGCTAAGCTCGTCCGCCGCTGTCATGCTCACGGCGTCCTGCAGGGGCACAGCCAGCAGGGGGAGCTTAGGAGCAGCACCAGAGTGGGCCAACAATATCATAACAACATAGCATCAAAATAACAAGAACATTCTCAAGCTTCACAGATCACTGTTGGAGACCACGAGAGGGTGGGGTGTGTGCTGCCTGGCAGTTACAACATCCTCTTACCTCCCCAAGTAACCGTGACAACGGCCCTAAACCCAGCCTCCTCTCAGGGGAGCAGTAAATGGAAAATCTCTGGTTATCCCAGATGTTGACCTCTGACCTTCGCACATTTACATTCCCTTCCTGTGCTCCCTCGTCTCACATGGGAATGACAACATGTCGATACCAGACCAGAGCCCTTTTGGCCTCCCCAGATCTACCCGTCTCTACTGAACAGACACCATAAACCAGTGATTTATACTCCCCCCCCCCCTCCCCTCATAATAACAGTAATGCTGCCCTCCCTGGATCTACGCAGCCTTCACTGAGGGTGTGAAATTGGGACGTTGGGTAGGGATCTGATCATGAAAGCAGCATAAAAGTGACCATAAGATATTGGATTGATCATAAACACCAATGCTTTGTGCACTGCACTTTCTATTTGTGCCATTTGTCGATATTATAGCTTTTGGGGGTGTGGTCAGTGTTGAACCACTGATGAATTTATGAACATTCGTGCAGCATAGCACAGGGAGTCCTGGTGTGGGACAGGGAGTCCTGGTGTGGGACAGGGAGTCCTGGTGTGGGACAGGGAGTCCTGGTGTGGGACAGGGAGGGGTAGGACAGGAAGTTCGGGTCCCTACAGGAGCATGTCTGCTTAGTCAGAGCACGTCCACACACGGGGATGACACGGATAATTGAAACTTTCTTCTTTCCTCACTTCTTCCTCTCTTCTATCAGGGTGTGTTGCATTAGACGGCGGACGGTGGCAGGCGGCCAGAGCAGTATTAGGGAAAGCTTTTAGGAGCGGCCCAAGAGAGAGAGTGGATGAGTAACTGTATTGATGGTTTTATCTGCAGGACTCATTAAGTTAAGAGCAGGGGCTGGGATGGATGAGATGCCCTTGGGTTGATCTTGATATGATGAGCTACAGGGAGTGACATCATAGTAATCCTGATCTGTGATAGGCTGCGGGGGGAGGGCATCAGGGCATGGGCTCCATTCCTGTCTGGGGGACAGGAAGTGGGGGGTGGGGGGGGAGGGGCAAGGCACAATTTCATTCAAAAGAAGAAGAAAAAGCCTCATTCATACTATCCAACCCTGGGGACTGGCATCCAGGTACCAGTGTATGCCAGGCTAGGGTCTATTCATCTATACCTGCAGCTTCCTGTCTATCAAGGCTCCCAGCTGTAATAGAGCTGGAGATGCAAACTCACCACTACTGCTACATGCAGGTTAGTAGAGGAGACAGGACGGAAGTAGTTAGTACAGAGATATATTGTGCAAGTATGAGAGATCTAGTGTGTTAGTATGGATATCTAGAACAGAGATCTAGTGTGTTAGTATGAGAGATATATTGTGTTAGTATGGAGATTTAGAATGGAGATCTATTGTGCTAGTATGAAAGATCTAGTGTGTTAGTGTAGAGATGTAGTACCAAGATCTATTGTGCTAGTAGGTAGATATAATAGGAATTTTAACAATCTGGTGACCTGTATCTGGACTCTGCTCTCAGCTGAGAATGTGTCCAAAAGAGACTCATACTCACTCATTCCGGAACGATCCGGTTCCACCACAGGAAGTGATGCGTGGGCTAGCCTGAGGTGAGCCGAGGTGATTTACTCCCAATCACACAAGCAAGCAAGCAAAGTCAACTAAACTGACATAAACAGAGGGAGACCTAGCCCCGGCGACAGGAAGCACCAAGCAGGGAAGGGATGGGGTGAGGCGGGGACCATGCTGCTCTGAAGGGGGGGGGTGGCTGGGCCCTCCTGGAGATCAGATCCAGGGGCCTCGCCACAGTTTCTCCCCAGGGATAAGGGCCTCATCTGGGAGAGTAGTGCCCCCTTCCCACCCCCCTCTGGGAGAGCAGCAGACAGACCAGCAAGAGCACACAGCAGCAGGGACAGACAGACAGAGGAGCAAGACAAGAGAAGCTGCTAGAAGGCCCCAGAACACCACAGTTTATTACTGCCTCTGATTGGGCGCACCTCAGGCTGATGGCCATCTGATTGGCCTATGTCCGGGGGGGCGGGGCTGTCCAGGCGGGGGGGGCCAGGCAGGGGGAGGGTGTCCTCCGTCAAGGCGCTGCTGGACGAGTCCTGAGACTGCTGCAGAGAGTCCACATGATTGGACGTGACGTCGTCCGTGGCTGAGTCGCTGTTCATCTGTGCACGCACACAAACACACACGCACAAACACACACACGCACACAAACGCACACACGCACACACACGCACACAAACACAAACGCACACAAACACACACGCACACAAACACACACGCACAAACACACACACACAAAGGCACACGCACAAACACGGAAGAATCAACACAGGCTGGTTAATGCCTCAAACATTATAAACACCTAAAGCATCTCTCCAGCTATTCATCCCTGATGAAGGTTCTGGTAACATGGTGTGGTATAGGCCTGGATATTCTTAATGTTATAATAGCCACCTGCTACTTCCTAAGCAAAAAATATTCAACTTAAAGTAACTTACAAAACATAACACCCTTTATAATACATCAAACTGCTGAAAAATATGGATATTTTTGTATTCATTTAATACATTTAAATGAGATTGAAGTATCCTCTTGTGTGGGGTTTGCATGCTTCAGTTTGGTCTATAAGCATGCTGTTCTCATGACACTATTGTCATCATCTACTGGACATCCTGTCTGGACAGTAACATGCTCCATGCTCAGTCTGTCAGTGTAACACTTTTATGTTGCCAACACAGCAGTGTTTATGTATACCAGTTAATATTAAGCATGCCGACTAAACAGCAGTGTTTAGGTTCTAAGGTTTAGTGTGCCACCAGCATAGCAGAGGGAGGAGGAGAAGGATGAGTCTGGGTAGCAGACTCAGAGGGAGGAGGAGAAGGATGAGTCTGGGTAGCAGACTCAGAGGGAGGAGGAGAAGGATGAGTCTGGGTAGCAGACTCAGGTAGGCAGAGCAGGTAGGCGCTGGGTCAGGGAGACCTGCAGGCTAGTAGAAGCAGTCAGACCAACATTACCACTCAGGGTAATGGGGTCATGGGTCATGCTCTCTGAGGGACTGCTGTTACTAACAGAACCAATCACAGATAAGAGATGTTTGGTGTCATGAACAAACCTGGTTTGGTGTCACACATACTGATGTGATGCTAACTGCATACAGGCCTCTAGTCTCTTGTCTAGAGAATGGACTAGTGTACTGATAAAGGAACACAACAGCTAGGATTAAAGGGATATAGGGTAGAGGAAGCGAATGACCTAGGAAGCTAGGGATCTAGGGTAGAAGAATCGAGTGACCTAGGAAGCTAGGGATCTAGGGTAGAGGAAGCGAGAGAACTAGGAAGCTAGGGATCTAGGGTAGAGGAAGCTGGGGAGGGAAAGGGAAGTGAGGAGTCAAAGGGGGTGTCCATTACCAGCAAAGCAAGCGTCTATCCCACCTGTACCAGCAGCAGCATGGCAGCAGCGAGGCACCCCCGCCCCTCCACCACATCAACACACACACAACACACACACACACACACACAACACACACACACCACAAACACCACACACACACACACCACACACCACACACACACACACACACACACACACACACACAACACCAACAACACACACACCCACACACGTCCTCCCCCCGCCCCTCCACACACACACACTTATGTATCCTCTTCCCGCCCCTCCACACACACTCACTCACTCACTCACTCACACACACACACACTCGCAGCGTGCCAGCGGGCAGTGCGAGGAGGCTGGGGGTACGGAAGGGGGGGATGTCACCCTGACGGTAAAGGGGGGGACTTACGAGGCCAGGACGGCTGAGAATCTGGCTAGCGCTCAGTACCTCCTCCTCAGACGACTCGTCCGTGTCCTCCTGGTTGGTGAGGTTCAGGCTGGGCGTGCTGCCAGTGAACTGGCACTCCTGCAGGGACGGCGTGTCCCCCTTGTCCATGCTGTCCAGAGATCGCCGCCGCACACCCCAGTTGAAGTTGTCCATGCTCTCCCCCTAGAGGAGGACAGGGGAACAGCGGTCAGACACAGCATTAAAGAGTGAGGGAGAGGGACCCAGGCAGCACAGGGAGAGAGAGACCGAGAGACGGAACGAGCAAAACAGGGAGAAGGAGAAGGATGGAGAAAGCAAAAGAGAGAGGGAGAAGGGGAGAGACTAGCAGGCAGCGCCAGGAGGGACACAGACATGCTCTGGACTGGTATTCTCATCACCACAGTCACACAGAATCAAACAGAGATTTCACATCTGGCCAAATGGAGGTGAGAAAGTGATTGACAGCAGCAAGGACATNAGAGGCAGCATGAGGGGTTAGAGAGAGCAGGACAGTTCATGAAGAAGAAACTAGCTGACCGGCTCTCACACAGGAAGTTAGGTCACACGCACACTCTTTTCTTACAAAAGCACACACACCTTCACTGCAACCCCACGCACAAACCAATTCACATACAGCACAATTGTCATTGAAGTCATACACAAACCTATGAAAGTGTGACTTTAGAGTGACTGATTTTGAGTTTGTCCATGAGTGTGTGGTGTGTGTGTGTGTATATCTGTGTGACAGCGATAACAGGTACGTGTGTGAATGCAAGTGTGAGTGGGTGAGAGGTTGGTGTGATCAGAATGAAGGCCTCACCTCTGCATCCTCCAGCTCAACATCCAGGAAGTCAAAGTCCTTAAAGACCCCAAACTGCTGCTCACTTCCTGTGTCCTCACCCAGCACTTCCTCCTCCCGTAACACCTCATCCACGGTGGGGATGAGGCTGGTGTGCTGGTCTCCAGAGTCCAGGTCCTCGTTGGATGAGAACAGAACCTGGAGAAACACATCAACGCAGGCGATCATCTCTGGTCTGTCTACTCTGCATATGTGTCTATGGTATACTGTATATATGCGTGTTTGTGGTAAAAGTGTGTTTCTGTGGTGTGTGTGTGTGCATGCGGTCTTACAGAGGGGTTCTTAGGAAGACCAGACTCAGGTCCACACAGAGACAGCACGTTCATTAGCTTCTCTCTGGTCCTCCTCTGGAGACACAACACATAACATCTACATCAGAGAGGAGGTAGAGGGCACGGAGCAGAGGAGAGGAGGGGAGAGGAGCGGAGGAGGGGAGAGGAGCGGGGAGCGGAAGGGAGAGGAGGCGCTGGCTACCTGGGAGAGCTGAGGTCTCTTCCAGCTGACAGGCACCAGGCCGTTGGAGTTTGACCCTGAGGAAGTGGAGGAGGTGCTCCTCGTCACGGCGATGACCTGGGGCTTCCCGTTCCGGCCCGCTGCACTGCGCTGGTCGCCATACTTGTGCCCTATGATGGGCGTCTAGGGTCAGAGGTCATGGGTCAGAGGTGGTTAGCGTGAGGCTGCTAGTCGGTTGGTTCATCAGAGGAAAGGAGGGAGAAGAAACAAAGCGAGGAGAGGGGGGCGAAGGAGGGAGGTGAGGAGGAGAGGGGTAGGAGAGGGGGATGGAGGAGGAGAGAAGTAAGGGAGAGGAGAAGGAGCTGGAGGGTGATGGATTAGTGAAGATGCGTGTGAAGGCGATCTCTGGAGACCCTGAGGACTCCACGCTGTAGGAGCGCTGCACCTCCTCAGGAACCACCAGGCTGGCCGAGCGAGACACCACCAGCTTCAGGATGTTCTGGGCTTCCTTCCAGTACGGACTCTGTGGACACACGCACGCACGCACGCACAGGGTCAGCCTAGGACAAGGATTTACACTTACTTAGACTATTTAGCGGACACTTGCTCTGATAGTTCTAACGTTTATCGTGATGCTGATAGTTCTAAAGGTTCTTGTGGTTCTGATAGTTCTAAAGGTTCTGATTCCTGTAAAGCCCTGATCCTGTAACCAGCAGAAGCATCATCAGGCGCACACACAGTCCAGCTGTCCTCAGGTCAGAAGCTATTCACACAGACACACTGCAGAGTGGTGTCTAAAGCTGCAGAGAGCAGGCTGGTAAAAGGTTAACATCCCTAATGGGTTTCATTCTGCTCAGAGAAGCATTATGGTAGCCAGGCTCACATACTTCTGCTTCTGAATAGAGCCGTGTTATAGAGTGCCGTGCTTCCTTTTATATACCTCCATTCCTGGTACTATCTATACCCCCACCCCCACTCCGAGTGGAGAGGGGAGGAGGGGAGGAGCAGGAGAGTTAGAGGAGCAGAGGAGGAGGAGGTGACCAGAAGAGGGGAGAAGAGTAGGAGAGGAGAGGTGAACAGGACTCACCTGCACATATTTGCCGATGATCTTCATGATCTCCAGGTTGAACAGTTTGACGGGCGCGGCTGACAGGTCGATGTGACTCAGCAGGCTGAAGATGATTTGCAGCAAAGACTGTTGCATGCTGGGAAGACCCTTTTCCAGGAGCTGAGAGGAAAGGGGAGGGGGTCAAAGAGAAGAGGGAGAGGTGGAGTCAGTCTCAAACTACATTTCCAGCTCCTGTCATGAGACAAAGGAGAGTGAGGACGCTTACCTCAGCCAGGTAGGTGACCAGGTTGAAGGTGATGTCGGCGAAGGCGTCGTGCAGGTAGCGACAAACAACGTTGATCCAGTTGGCCGAGTCTCTGGAGTAGCTGTGTGTGCTATACAGGCTCATCATGTGGGCCAGGTTGGCCAGCGTGGCCGACTTCTCCTCGGAGCACACCTTGGCGATCTTGTCGGCCGTCTCCTTGCAAAAGGGGGTGGGGCTGTCGAAGTGCTGGATCAGGTGGGGCAGGAGGCACAGGATGTTGAGAGGGAAACCTGGAAGGAGGCAGGACACAGGGGTGAGGCGACAGTCTGAAACCGCACACACGCAGACGCAAGTTGTATAAGTTGGATCCGAGACACCCTACCTGCCACCTGGGAGGGGTCGACCAGCGTGTGGCGGGAGACGCTGACGAGCCTGCTGAGCAGGTGGATGCTGAGCTCCTGGGTGGAGGCAGAGGTGAAGCCCTTCAGGAAGAGCTGCAGCAGCCCAGGGAAGCTGTACCACTTCAGCTGTGTCTGTAGCCGCTCCAGCCGCTGCCGGCTGTCAGCGCGCTCCAGAGGCAGCTGGACCAGCAGCTTGTTGAGCAGCCGGAGAGCCAGCAGGTACTCAAACTCATAGTCCGACTCGAGGAGCGACGCCGCGATCCAGAACACGGTCGCCATCAGGTTGGAGGGGTCCACGGGGGGCGTGGCTTCCCCTCCTCCCGCGCCCCCCGCCCCGGCCCCCGCGCCCCCGCCGCCCTCCCGCAACGACGACAAGCTCCGCGTGCGCGCCAGGTTGCCGTGGCTACCCCCCAGACGGTCGGCGACGTCCAGGGTGTTGCTACGGCGACGGTCGGCCTTGCGCTCGCCCATTAGGCTGGCGCGGAGTGAGTTGCTGCGGGCGTGGCCAGGGGCGTGGCCGGGGTAGTGGGCGTGGCCATGATGGGCGTGTCCATAAGGGGCGTGGTGAAATAAGCCTCCACTGTTCAGGTTGATCTGGCCAGTGCTCTTCCTGTTGGCCGCAAACTTTGTCCCCAGGAGGTGCTCATGGGCTGATGCTCTGAAGGGCAGACAGGAAGTTAGAGTGGGTATTTATATATGTGTGTGTGTCTGTGAACTCAAATGTACTTGTTTCTTACTTTGCCAAGGCTGTGAGGAGGTCGTAGTTCTTCACCGTGTCAGCCAGCGTGTCGATGCCAGACTCCAGAGTTAGCAGCAGCTCGATGACAAAGCCCTGAGGAGAGGTCAGGTCAAGACCAGTCTTGTGTATAACGTGAGTGTAAAATGTGCGTGTACATTGTGTGTGTGTTTGTGTGTGTGTGAGAGAGAGTGTGTGTACCTGGGCCTCCTCCCCAGGGTCTCCTACAGTCTCTACAAGGCGGGCCAGGATGTCTGACAGAGTGGCAGGGGTGAGCGGCTGCTTGAGCGCCCGCAGGATCTGGAAGGAGCGGCCGGCGTAGTGGCGGGAGGGGCAGGACAGGGCCGTCTGCAGAGCGGCCTCGCTCAGCAGGGACTCCAGCTGGAAACCTGGAGCACACACGCACATAAATATATACACACACACATGCTCAGTACACACACATGCTCAGTACACACACATGCTCAGTACACACACATGCTCAGTACACACACACACACACAGCGTACCAGCAGGGGAGTGTCTGAACACAGCGACCACATGTCTGAGGAAGACGCTGAGATGCTCGGCGCTCTTGATGTTGGGGTTCTTCGGAGACACGTCCTCATGGTTCCACAGCGGACCTCGCTTCCTGCAGAACCCCCCACACGACACTAGTTAGAACCTGCACAACAGCAGTTACATCCTGCACAACACCAGATAGAACCCACAGGATCCCAGATAAAAACTCAAAAGCATCTAGCACTATACACACACACACACACACACACACTTCAAATGATGTCAGACAGCGGGCACAAACACACACCATGCAGTACCAGTTACTGTGAGACACTGCGGGCGTGAAAACACATGGAAACAGGACAAAGCAGGGTGAGTCGCGTTACCATGGTTACCGCACAACATCTTATGAAGTCATCAGGTGAGTCATCAAGTCTCACCTGGAGGTGATGAACTCGATGAGGGCTTTGACCTTGAGGTCGTGCTCCACGGTGACATCCACCTCACTGAGCAGAGAGGGGGTGAGGGAGGGCAGGGACGGGCCCCCCGGGGCCCCTCCTGTCCCTAGGCTGATGCTGGAGGAGGTGGAGCTGGAACTCAGACCTGAGTCTGTCATGGGGGACGGCTGGTAGTCTGGGGCAAACTCACTCACTCCTGCATCGCACATACCACACATAGAAGAAGTTGATCAAATTTAGTTTGAGGAACATGGTTTCATCACAGACATCTGTGGTGTACAGAGAACACTGAGGGGGACCAGGATGGGGCATGCTGCCCCCTGGTGGACTGCTTACAGTCTACCACTCCCCTCTATCACTCCTTCCCCTCCTCCCCCTTGCCGTCCTAACCTGTCAGGTTAAACTCGTGGGAGGGGGTCTTCACGGTCAGAACCCTGGGCTCATTGTGCTCACGGTTCCTCAGCAGGACGGAGGCCAGTGATTGGATGCTGCTGTTGGTTCCCTGGACGACCAGCAGGTGCAGCAGCAGGCGTTTGCAGTGTTCATAAACCTCCGGGTGCTGGTGGTCAAACCCTGGGGGAGACAGGAAGAGGTACCATTAATGATGACAGTTTCCTGTAGCACACAGGAAGCGTTACCCATGAAGTAGGCTAGCACACAGGAAGTGGTCCAGTTCCAGGCAGGAAGTGTTACCTATGAAGATAGCGTGCAGCAGGAGGTGGAGGTAAGCGCTCCAGTCCACCTTGACCCCGTGGTCCACGATGAGGTCTGTCAGCAGGATTACCGCTATGTTACACCTGAGGAGAAGAAGGAGGAGGAGGAGGAAGAGAGGAGGACAAGAGGGTGGTGGAGGAGGACGAAGAGAGAGTGTCATCTGGAACAGTTCAGCAGGTCAAGATCAAGCTACCTGTGTAGAGGTCTCCTAAGAGAATTAGTCCAGGGAGGAAGCTCTGGATCAACGGTCAGGGGTTAAAGGTCAGGTACCTGTGCAGGGGTGTCCCAGGGGTGTTGGTCTCAGGGAGGTAGTCTACCAAGGGCGACCAGCAGCCCCCAGCGGGGGGGAAGGGGAGGGGCTCGGGCCGGTTGTGGTCCATCACCTTCAGACGCCAGTTAGCATACAGGGGCATGGAGTCACCTGGACACACGCATACACACATCTTAGCACCTAACAGAGAGAGAGAGCGTATGCGAGAGTGTGGGTAAGTGTGTCCCCTCACTCTTCTCCTCCTCGTAGGAGCCCCCAGAGCTGCTGCTGTAGCGAGACTCCAGACGATGGTGCTGGCGGTTCAGATTACTGTTCAGACCCCCGTGGATGTCCAGGTGGGGGTAACTGGAGAGAGAGCGAGAGACAGCGAGAGAGAGAGCGATAGAGAGGGAGAGTGAGAGAGCGACAGAGAGGGAGAGTGAGAGAGAGAGGTAGAGTGAGAGAGAGGGGGGTTGTGTTCAAGCATCAGCCAACATTATTTCTGCTGCTGTGTGTGTGTATGCTTAATTGTGTGTGAGTGTGTGTGTGGATACAGTATATGTGTTCTGTGTGTGTTGTGTTGGTGCCCCCCACCTGTCCTCCATGTTAGGGTCCTTGGTGCGGTCCTGGTGTGCAGGGTCGGGGCCGGGCACCATGGTGTTGCTGCTGGAGGTGGTGCCAGAGGCCAGCGGGGGCACCTTAAGGCTGGAGCTGACCCGGTAGTAAGGGGGGTTGTCCATGTGGGCCACGGCCGAGCTCACAGCCTCCATCACCTCCAGCTCACACATCAGCTCCTCCAGGAGCTGCATGGTCTTATCCCTGCCCAGGTACACCACCACTCTCTTGACCTGCAGGGGGGAGAGGGGGAGGGGCTTAACCTCTAGCTAGGACTAGATTCTGTTTCTGGGTGTGGTGTTTCTGTCTGTCTGCGTGTGTGTGTCTGTCTGTGTGTCAACATGCTTGGGTGTGTGTGTCTGCATGTGTATGTGTCTTACGTAAGGCAGCAGGCTGGGATCACTATTGACTCCGGCCATGCTGATGAGGAAGTGCAGGATGATCTTCAGGTTGCTGGGCCAGCTGTCTGCCAGTGTGCACCACACACTCTCTATCTCCGACCATGCAAACTCATCCCCATACTGGTGGAAGGGGCAGGACGGGAAGGAGGGAAAGAAAAAGAAAAACATGGTGAGGGGGGGCAGAGGAGTATTTATTATGACAGCAGACAGGTGATTGGTGGGTTAAAAAAGGTGTGTGCTCCAGTAGCAGGTGTGTATTCCAGGTGTGGTGGCCGTGGTACCTTGGCGGTCATGAACATGAGGTTGTTTAGGACCATGGTGGTTCCATGCGGAGAGCCCCAGCCCTCTCCCCTCAGCCAGCGTCGACTGTTCAACATCGTCATCTCCCTCTCCCGCGCCGCCTCCTCCTCATCCTCCTCCTCCCCGGCAACAGTAGCATCCTCCTGTCGCCGCGACGACGGCTTCAGGTCGACCAGCTCCACGTTGTTCATCCAGGGCAGCAGGTAGTGCAGCATCACCTGGCGCCCACCAGGGTGCGCTGTGTGGATGCGCTGGCTCACCTCTGCAAGACAGCAGGAAGGTCAGTCAGGGTCAGAAGAGTGGTGTGTTCAGGTTTTAGGTACATTTTCCATTTGAAACAAGTACTTTGGAATCCTTGGTCCTATTCCTCTAGCCAGTTGTCTGTGCGTGTGTGAGCCTGTGTATGGGAGGTGTGTGTACCTGAGAAGATGGGCAGGGTGAGCTCAGGGTAGGTGCGGGCCAGCTCCTCAGACAGCTGGTAGTAGGAGACAGAGTAGAGGTGGGGCAGGGCTGAGGGGGGGCTGAGGATCCCATCTGATCGCTGGACCTCCAGCTTGTGAGCGTAGCGGAACAGCTTGGGCTCCAGGATCTGCAGGAGATTCAGCGAGTGAGTGTCTGTGTGTCTGTGTGTGTGTGTGTGAGTGTGTGTGTGAGTGTGTGTGTGAGTGTGTGTGTGAGTGAGTGAGGCTGATGTGTGTGTACCTGCAGCAGCTGCATGGCTACTTCATAGATGTCTCTGGAAGAGTCTGCAGCCTTGAACAGGATGAGGTTGAGCAGCACAACCGTATCAAACTGATAGTCCCTGTTAGGGGGAGGGGTCACAGGTCAGGGTGGGGTAACACACACACACACACATATATACATATAGATACACACACACACACAAACATACACAACACACACAGCATGATGATATATACATATAGATACACACACACACACACACACACAGCACTACACACATATATATACATATAGATACACACACACACACATATATATACATATATGGATACATACACACAGTCACACACACATTATATACATATATATACAAGGACACACATCACATATATTTACTATAGATACACACGGACAACACACAACCACACACACACATATAAATAAATGATAGATACACACACCACACAACACACACACACTACCCCTCAACACACCCCACACACACATATTATATATATACATAATAGAGATTAACACACACACACACCGCACACCCCTCAAGCACATGACACACCCCCCCCGCTCTCACACCTGTTGTGGAACACGTTGGCGATGGCCCTAAAGCAGCCGGCAGCCACCCTGCGGGAGCCGGTGTAGCAGCGGTCCACCGCCCAGAACATCAGGTTACTCTGCTCTGGGTTCAGCTCCAGCAGCAGCATCACCGCCTCACAGCCCAGCTGGTGCACCTGGGGAGGGAGTGGGGGGGACGGGGACGGGGACGGGGACAGGGACGGGGGACGGGGGGGGGTTAGTACACAGGCAGGAATGGTGGAGAGGAGGAGGAGCGAGGAGGACGAGGAGGAGGAGAGTGCTTACCTTGCGGTCCTGAGAGTCCAGGATGTTGTCCAACCACTTGTACAGGTAGCCATCTGATGACAGACCTACGTTGTCGGCTACAGGCCCACAGCACAACACTGCAGACATGGCCTGAACACACACACACACACACAGTTAGACTATCACAGAATGGAAAGTCGGTAGAGTACAGTACAGTAGAGCACAGTAGAATAGAGTAGAGTCCAGCAGGGCACCTTGAGAGCACAGTACTGGTGTCTGTTGATCTGCATGTTGCGGTCACTGTAGCGGTCCAGAGGGGTGAACATGATGCTGAAGGGGCCGGCCCAGTGGCTGAACAGCATGAACAGACTGTGTCTTAGAGACTGCTGAGGGAACACACTCCTCCTGTGGTGAACTGGAACACACACACAAACACATCAGTTTCTCACTATCACAAGGGAGTAAAACACATGCACGTGAGTGTGTGAGAGAGCGTGCATGCACGTGAG
>BROE01000028.1:6864430-6932474 GCA_036571765.1 Plecoglossus altivelis
GTACTACCTGGGACGTTCTGGATGATGTTGGCCACCAGGGCGCTGAAGTGGGAGCGGATGTCCTTCAGTGTGTCTGAGTCCTTGTCGTTCTCTGCCTCCAGCAGCTGCCTGGTCAGGTCCACATACTCCAGCAGGGTCACATTCAGGGCGTGGCTCTCACCGTCCAGCCCTCCGCTGGCCCTGCACAAGCACACACACACACATTATAAATGTGGCCTGGCCAGTTACGATTCAGCCCGGTCTGGTATAACCTGGCCTAGTCTGGTCTGGTATAACCTGGCCTAGTCTGGTCTGGTCTAGCCTGGTGTGGTCCAGCCTGTGTACTCACGTCTGGCTGACGACACCAGCATCGGCCAGCAGCTCAAAGATCCTGACAAGCTGGACTCTGAGGACGTCTCGACGCCTGCGCCTCTTCATGTTCTGTACAGGAAGACAGGGTTACTCGGTTACACAGACAGAGAGAGAGACAGACAGACAGACAGAGAGACAGAGACAGACAGACAGAGAGACAGAGAGAGAGACAGACAGACAGAGAGAGAGACAGAGACAGACAGACAGACAGACAGACAGCGACAGAGAGCCAGACAGAGAGCCAGACAGAGAGCCAGAAGGACAGACGGAGGGGTGCATGGTCTGTGACCCACCTCAGGCCTCCTCTCCAGGGCCTCCTTGATGATGGGGTTGAGCTCCTCCATGAGCTCCCTGAACACCAGGGCGTTGGTGCGCCCCAGGCCCAGCACCAGGGACTCTGTGATGTCCATGCTCTCTGAGCGCATCATGGGAACCACGTGCTTGAACAGAGAGGAGGGGGACGGAGTGCCGATGATCTACACACACACACACGCACACACACACACACACACACACACACGGGTCAGCATCACAGCACTTCACATCTCTTTTATCTAGGAGCAAGCCTGACAGAAAAGATCCACGTAGGATGGTGTGTAAAGGTCACAGCCAGGTCACGAACCTTGGAGTCGTAGCAGTATCCGCTGTCGGGTGTGGACGCCAGCGTCTCGGGGGGCGAGCAGCGGACAGAGCCAGAGGACGAGGACGAGGAGGACGAGGAGGAGGCGGAGGAGCAGCAGAGGATCAGGTAGTTCCTCCACAGGCCCACGTACGAGTCACTGCTGCTGGTCAGCTTCTTAGCATTGATGGGACTGCTGTTTGGGGGAGGGAGGGAGGGCATTAAACACCTGGATCATCCTAAACAAACCTAGTGCCACAAACACACATACACAACCCCACACCACTGGACCCTCCAACTCACAGAGATACACACACACACAACAACCCCCCCTACATACTTGATGTCCACTTGGGGCGACAGCAGCTGCAGGCGTGTGTAGGCGAACATCCAGGCGTAGTTGAGCGCGGTGGGGCAGTGCTTGGGCAGGTGCTCCTGGCGCAGGTAGCTGGACAGGCTGACCACCCAAGGGTCCTGGCCCTGGGTCACATGGGCCAGCACCCAGATCAGGGAGGGGCTGGACACATCAAACTGGTGGCTGATGGGGGATGAGCTCCACTCCGCCAGCGTCTGTAGGTCGATCCCACTGGGGCAGTACAGCAGGTTGGTCTGGAGGGGAAAGAGGGAGAGGGTTTAGCAGTGTGAGTGTGTGTATATATTGGGCATTTGAGTGAGCAAGATGGGTGTGACTGTGTCAGTGTCTGCAGAGTGTGTTGGATGTGTGAATGTTTGTTGGGGTGTGTGTGTGTGTATTAAGTGTGTGTGTTACCTGGTCAGCTCCAGTGAGGTGGATGAAGCTTTCCAGCACTGAGGCACTCAACCTGTCCATCACATCTATAGCCAGCTCCTCATCCCCCTAAGAGAAAGTGAAGTTACAGAGAGACTGGGAGTGTAAACATGGTCCTTGTGGTCCGCCACATACACCCCTTCACTCCGCCTCCACCCCTGGTTACCTTGGCGATGCCCAGGGCGGCGTGCAAGGCGCGGACTTCCTTCAGCAGGTTGACGGCAAGGCGGCGGGTGGCGGGGCGGCAACTGCAGAGCAGCACCAGAGCCAGGCCCTCCACCAGGTGCAGCACGCCCCACAGAGGGGAGCGCTCCAGGGGCAACGATGACACGCCCGCCGCCTGCTGGACCACACACACACACACACACACACACACACACACACACACAGGTTTATACTCACACATCCACCTGACTTGTCACCATAACCCTGATCCTGACCATACCCCTGACCCCTGACCCACCTGGCTGTCCTGGCTCTTGTTGCTGGACAGCACAGCCTGCCTCCACTGGCTGGTGAGCTGCAGCAGCATCTTGACTGCATTGTCCAGTAGGGTGGGGTGCACGTCCGTCACTTCGCGCACCACGAAGTACACAAACCCTGACAGCACGTCCTCGCGCCACTCGGGGAAGTCCACCATGAGGGCCTGCAGAGTGGTGAAGGCCAGGCCACGCAGCTCCTCATCCATGTGGATGGTCAGTCTGGGGGGGGGAGGGCAAGTTTCAAAGAGAGTTCAGACATGATTTTTAATGAGAAAGGGAGAGTATTTTTAGAGACAGGAAGTTTGTAAGACAAAGAGTGTGTTTAGACGTGGGGAAAGATGAGAGAAAGATAGAGAGAGACAGATAGTGAGCAGACAGAGAGAGAGCGTCTTCTCTGACACCAACTAGGTCAGGTGACCTACTTGGCGAGCAGCTCGATGAGGTCCTGTCTGGCCATGCCGTCTGGGATGAGTCTGGGGATGGCTGCCACACAGGTACGGAACAGGTCGATCTTAGGCTTCCTCTCGCCCCTGGCAACCACAACAACAACCAGGGGGGGTCAGCTTGCGTGTTGTTGTGCGTGGGGTGCATTTGTTACGTGTGTGAGTGTGTGCCACCCACGTGATCATGTCCTCCGGCTCCTTATTGGACATCTGGACGCTGGTCATGCTCATGGAGCGGCCCACCTCCTTGTCCAGGTGCCGCAGGATGCTGTCCAGGGCCTTACGCACTGCGGGGTAGTACAGAGACATACCTGCCCACACACACAAAGCATTAGCGTTAGAGCCCTGGTGTGAGGAATAGTCCTCAGTCTGAGTCCAATGATTCTACCGCAGGCGAACCTATGACCCTTGACCTTGGCGTACCTATGACCTTGGCCTCCTCGTCGGTGAGGGTGGTGGCGAGGAAGATCTTCTTGACACGAAGCGTGTTCCCCGAGGGCATGATGACCCCAGTGGTGGGCATGGGCGGGTCACCATCTTTCTGCTGCAGGCTGTCGGCTATCACCAGGAAGGCCCGCAGCCCGATGTTCATCCTCTGTGGAGGAAGGAATTGAACCGAGAATAAGATAAGATAAGATAAGAGATCCTTTATTTGTCCCACAATGTGGAAATTCCACTGTTGCAACACACAGTTTAGGACAGGGATGAAAGAAATAGGCGAGAATGAGGAGAGAAGGATTTTACAGAAAAAGAGAGGAATGGAATCAGAGAGAGAGAGAAGGAGAGAGCGAATGAGAGAGAGAGAGCGAGCAAGCGTAGCGTGTAAAGTGTCCAGGACTCACCTCAGGGTTGATGGTGAAGGTTTTGTGAGACTTCCCGACACACAGAAGGTCGTAGATGATCTCCTTCATGGCAAAGTCCAGCCTTTCCTGTTGAGCAACCAATCCCAGCCATCAGCCATTAATGATCCTTGCCCAACCCCTAAAAACAAACGTTGACCCTTCAACTCAAAAGTCAGTGACCCAACAACCCCTGGTACCTGAGCTATGAACTGGATGATCTTGACGAAGATGTTGAGAGGGGTGTCTCTGGGCACCACACTGCGGGACCCCTTGGGGAACAGCGCTGAAACAATGCTGAGGAGACGACTGCAGGAGACAGGGGCACAGGTCACTAACACAGTACGGAGGGTGTGTGTGTGTGTGTGTGTGTGTGTGTGTGTGTGTGTGTGTGTGTGAGACAGCGTGCACTAGTGTGTGGGTGTGTGTCAGCGTGCACTAGTGTGTGTGTGTGTCAGCGTGCACTAGTGTGTGTGTGTGTGTCAGCGTGCACTAGCGCGTGTGTTGTGAGGTGTCCTCACCTCTGAGTGACAGTGTTGCTCTCACACTTGATCCTAATGATGTAGACCCACAGCAGCCTGTACAGAGACTCCAGTGCCACGCGAGACATCTTGGGGTCTTTGTTCTGCGGGTCAGAGAGACGACGTCACACAGCGTCACGTGCTCCCACGCCGTCACACACTCACGCAGCAACACCATCACAGTGTCACGCAAGGTCACGCAAGGTCACACTGGATGTGAGACAGTATTACTGTTGGACAGTAGTTTAGATGTTGTTCATGTTGTTCATCGTGGCTGGTAGCTGAGATGTGGTTACTCTGCAGTGTGCCTGCTAAGTACACACTGTTCCTCCACTACTAACTCCACACCTCTGATTCTTGACTTTCAGCTGTACTTTCTTCATGCACAAGATCACCTCCTAGCAACACTACATAACCTCTTGAAAGCGCTACAATGTATAACTTCCTTTACTACATTACCGCCTACCAACGGCAACTACAGACGCAGGAGTGACATCAGCACTGAGTGGACCTGAAGGCATCAGGCCCCTCTCTGTGGGGCCCCTTACCTCTGTGGGGCCTCCTTCATTCTGAAGGGGCTGCCCTTGTCTTTAATGGGGTCCCCTTGTGTCAGGGGGCCCCCTTGTCCACTGGTGGGGCCCCCTGTTAACTTATGGCTCCTTCTCACTCTGGGGCCCCCTTGTCTTCATGTGAGACCCCTTGTCATGTGAGACCCCTTCTCCACCCACTCTGGTCCACCCCTCGCAGGGTCCACCCCTCTCCACCTCTACTGCCTCTCTCCAAAACGCACCTCCTGCTCTCCCCACTAGGGGACGCCAGGTGACTCACCTGCAGGGTCTCTATCTGCTTCCTGATGCTGTTGTTAGATGGCATCTGGAGTGCGTGAACGATAGAGATGGAGAAAAAGAGAGCAAGAGAGATAGATGGAGAGATGGAGAAATAGATAGAGATGGAGAGAGATGGAGAGAGAGAGATGGAGAGAGAGAGAGACATACAGGAGACACGGGTGTGAGGGTGACACATGCAGGTTAGAGGTGAACAGAAATACACGCAACAACAACAAAAAAAAACGTAAAAGAGACGCAAACGTGAGCAGAACCTTCCAGTATTGGCCTGGTGTGTTACACACCTCCAGACAGGCTGGTACTGGAGAGAGGACGGGGGGGGGGGGGAGAGAGTTAAGGAGAGACAGAGGGAGGCTAAGCATGGAGCAAACATGTTGGATCATGTTTGAACACGTTAAGACCGTCTACAGTCCAGGCTTTCGCTGCTGAGTCGACTCAAACCAGACACAGCGTGTGCGTTCATCCAACGTGAACATGATCCTTCATGGGCTGCTTCATGCTTCGCAGATGTAAGTAGAAACAATTAAAACCAAGTGAGAAATCAAAAGAGATTGAATCAAACGCGTGTGAGACAAGGATTAGATGACACACACACACACAGCAGAGAGCAGAGGAGGAGCAAGGAGGGAGGAGAGAAACGCCTGACGGAGGCTGGAGTGTGTGTGGGTGTGAGACCAGGAAGAGAGCTAACCCAGTGAAACTACAAATCCCATAAGCCACTGGGCTCAGACAAGAATCAGAGCATTGCGTCCAAATCCAGCATCGGTCCACAGACTCCATTCTAACCCTGTAACTCTCTCTGGCAACACTTTACTTCAAGGTTACATTACCTACCAATTAACTCTATATCAAAACACGAATGAGGGGTGTGAGGGTAAAGGGGTGTTATAAAAGGATGAAATCAATGATAACAACCACTGACTTGTAACCCTGAATCTCTAGGCAGCAGAGTGAACTGCATGCTGGGAGCAGGTACAGGGATGGAACGTGTCTGTGCAACAAGCGGTGTGACTCATAGATCACTCAACAAATGGCTCTGATCACCTGGGGCACTGAACCAAGACTCAACAGCAGGAGACTCAGGAATGACATCCCAGAAGAAGACAAATGAATCCCACCAGGTGAATCACGTCAAACACGAGATCAGAGATGGTTGATTCAACACCAGAGAGATGATTCAGTAACAAAGATTTGATTCAACAGGGACTCATCACGAAAGAAGGGGAATCACGGAGGGAATCACATTCACCAAGGAATCAGAGTCAAATCTCCAAAAAGGAATCACTTCAGAGTTGTGGAGGTACAAGGACCACAAGGCATCAGGTTATTATTGGAAAGATGAGGGTGTAGGTGGACAGACAGGACAGATGTGTGTTTGATTAAGCAGGGATGTTTCTCAGGTTTGGAACAGAGCAGTATGAGTCTCATTCTCTGAGCTTCGTTTGGATCGCTTAAAACCATAGGTAGCTAAGGCTGATTCAGAGTCGTTCCTCGTGAATGAATCACACTAACATTAAAGAGGAAACGCAGTTTCGATTCAGCCTGAACTGAAACAGGAAAGTAAACAACCACAGCCTCAACTTACTTACCTGTTTTGTCCTACGTAAACCAGGAGACTTGATTAGCATTAACATCTGAAGCAGTGGCAATTGTTACTATAATATTCATTCAGAGACTCTTAGTATCAGAAGTGAACTAAGGGAAGGGATTAACTTTTGGTAAATGTCCTAAAAGGTCACCTGTAACATGACACTTTTATAAAGGTCACTTAATAAGTCAACCTATGTTGACCTATTAATGAGTCACAGGTCACCTGTAACTAATCACTCCTATCCTAAGTGGCTACCTGTGTCCTGACCTCTGGGGGGTAGGTTGTGTGTGTGTGTGTGTGTGTGTGTAGGGGGGGGGGGGGGCGTGTCTACCAGCGAGTAACCTCTACAGGAGTGATCAATGCGAGACAGGCGTCTGGAGGAAGATGTGCCAGTTATTGAGGAAGAACTGCTTCTGGCTCACACACAGCAGGCACGTCACCAGGGGATACAGGGCCTGCAGGGGAGGAGAGAGGAAGTGGACCAGGCAGACAATGTCCACCAGTTTTACTAACTGCGCGAGAGACAAGAAACACAGACAAACAATTCCATGCGAGACGGCGAAGAAGCATGGAGCGTGATGACTACAGACATGAGGAGAGACGTTACCAGAGAGTCCACTTCTTCTGCGAGCTGTAGGTCACAGGTTGTCCTTCAGCCCCCACCCCAGCCCACCCCCAGCCACCACCCCCCCCCACCCCACCCACCCAGGCCCCCGCCCCACCCAGAACCCAGCAGCCCCCCCCAGCCCTCCCCGCAGCACCACCCACCCCCCCACAGACAGCACCCCCGGCGCCCCTTACAAGCATCTCCACAAAGATTCTCTAACAGCACGGCACCTTGACCTCATTCCTCACCCACCTGGGCGCGGGCGAGAGAGAGCGACGAGGAGAGCGAGAGAGAGCGATGAGAGAGCGAGACGAGAGCGAGCAGAGACGCGCTCATTGAGAGAGCACGACCGAGATCGCGACGCGAGAGAGAGCGAGACAGAACGACGACACCCGCGACGTCCAGAGGAGAGAGCCGCAGGCTTAGCGCATTCCCCAGTAGGCCCTAGACAGGTGTGGAGTAAGGGCGTAACCGCCTACCCACCAGCAGCCCAGTAACAGGAATGAGGGATCTCCCCACAACCCAGCGCACCGGCAGCGAAGCATGCCCCTTGAGTACTTTCCATGTTTCCCTTCACCTCCAAGGAAAATACTGCGCACACTTCCTGCACGGAACACACAACACACCCCACGACCACCACACCCCACACACACACACACACATGGCGTCCAAACACACTCCTGAGGAACACACACACACACACACACTCCTGAGGAACACACACACACACGTGGTCAAACACACTCCTGAAGAACACACACACACTCCTGAGGAACACACACACACACACACGTGGTCAAACAAACTCCTGAGGAACACACACACACACACACATCCCAGCCAACCTGCATGAACTGGAAGGAGGCCTCAAAGTCCTCCACAGGATACATCTTGACCCTGAAGAACTTCATGCCCATGACGAGGCTGATGATGGACTGGATGACGTGAGGACTCTGCTCCTTTACACGGAGCTCCTTCAGCTCGGTGGTGAACTTCTTCCTTACGGCCTGGAACCTGACACACACACACACACACACACACACACACACACACACACACACACACACACACACAGTTACAGTCTGTCACCGAATGAGCGCAGCGTTCTTGAATGCCTCTTCATCTCAGAAGGTGTTATCTTAGGTGAGGAGAAGGAGGGTTACTTGGACTGTGTCAGCACTCCGATGACCTCTGCATACAGATCTGCGATGATGTGCACGTTGCTAGTGTTGGGCCCCGAGTACCTGTCAATCAAACACATCTGTCAATCAGCCATCTGTCATGAACCTACCGACCACAGAACCACATAGGGCTGGACACACACACACACACACACACACTTCTCCCATGGCAACCAGACATGGATTGTACAGGACCTCTAGGAAGGGGCTGGGCGGGAGGTACTGATAAACAGGCCTGCTCAGAAATGCTGCTCTTTCACTCTTCCTTTCATTTGCATTCTTCTAACATGACTTTCTCCAGCCTGTGGTCTGCACCTCTCTGCACCTCCAACCATCGCTGGAGGAGGTTCTCTAAGTGTGTGTTTCTGGAAGGTGACTTTCCTGGTCGTCGTTGAAGGTTCAGCTTGGTCGCAGGTGCTGATCTGTGGGCGTGAAGCCCTCCGTAACAGCGCTTGTAAAAAGGGGCTATAAAGATATTTGATTTGACCCCAGCAGAGAACCATCTGGAAGTCGTCTGACACGGAGACCAGGTGCTTTCTCTTGGTGACTTTAATGACGCTCATAAACATCACTCTCTCTCCCTCTCTCTCTCGCACACACAGGCTATAAAGACTGCCTCTCTGAACAGACATAAATAGTACTGCTGCAGTCTTGTTCTGCTACAGTCCACAACAAGTGTGTCAATAGGGCACTGAATGTTTATTTGGGGTTTTATATCCAGCATGAACTCGGCCTTTCTCAGTGTTTGATGTGTTCAATTCCATTCCAGGCCATTTCCTGCATGTCCTCCCCTCTCTCCCGTACATGTCCTGTCACTCTACACTATCTCTAGCCCAGTGAAGCAGAAGAGCCCACAACTGTATGCTCGCATGCATTTGTGTAAGTGTGTGTGTGTGTGGACTCACCCCTCTTTGTGTTTAAAGTGCTTGAATGCCAGGTTCAGAACCTCATGTACTAAAGCATCTGGCACTGGATGAAGAGGAATCTGGAACAGACACACGTTGGTCATCAGACAGACAGGCAGTTAGACACAGGCAGCCAGGCAGACAGACACAAACAGACACACAAGAAGAGAGAGACACGCAGACAGGGTAGACAGGAAGACAGCTCACCTGTTTTAAAACTTCTACTGAAACTAAACAGAACATGAAATCTATGGCTAGATCCCTCCTCTCCAGCAGGTAGTCTTTATCACGATGCTGTTCATCCCTGAACGGAGGCAGACAGAGAGATTTCAGAACATTGGGTGAACAATCGGACACTGAAAACACCCGCGAGTGCAATCCCAGCTATCCTTCAGTGAATAAGAAGGATATTCCTCAGGAGAGGAGAAGCATCTCACCCCTTGGACTTGGTGCTGGAGCGAGGCCTGTACTCGTACGACTCGTCCTCGGTGCCGCTCTGTCGGCGGTACCAGTCAAACAGTGTCCGCAGCAGCGAGGGCAAACAGTGCTCTGCTATGGAGCTCATAGAGCTTATTAACTACACACACACACACACACACACACACACGGGACACACACACCAGACATGCACAGGACACACACGGAGATCAACATCAGTGTAGCAGGATAATTCAGGAGAGAGAGAGACAACGACGGGGGCTGGGGGGTGGATGGATAGATGGAGCGATAGAGAGCGAGAAGGAAGAGACAAGCATGGAGGAATGTGCAGATGGAGAGAACTCAAGAAGAGAGACACCAGCGGAGAAAGCGTGGAGGAGGGGTGAAGCAGAGGAGGTAGGGGAGGCAGGAGGGGAGGAGGGATGAAGCGGAGGAGGTAGGGGAGGCAGGAGGGGAGGAGGGATGAAGCGGAGGAGGTAGGTGAGGCAGGAGGGGAGGAGGGATGAAGCGGAGGAGGTAGGTGAGGCAGGAGGGGAGGAAGGATGAAGCGGAGGAGGGAGGGGAGGAGAGAAGAGTGACCTCAGCTGAGTGTAACGTACAGTACATGCAGTATTGATCGTGTGGAGAGGGTGGTGTAGGGTGACAGGATAAGAGCTCCCCTAACACTACTGAGTGGAGAGTCAGAGTCTCTAGTCCCAGTACCAACATAGAACCTAGTCTTAGCCATTAGGCCCAAGCCCATTAAACCCTACACCCACCCCACACTACTAACTTTGCTACGACTGCTAACAGTGCTAGCAGTACTAGCGAGTGCTAGCGAGTGCTAGCGCATGCTCAGGGCAGCGTGATGAGGGGTAGAGGGAGAGTTATGTAAGGGCTCTGGCCTCCTGGCGCCAGACAGACACACTCCAGCACCCTGCTCTGATGTACTGTTGAGGATGACACAGGCTTTCTCCCCTCTCTCTTTCCATCAGCCCATTTTCTCGTTCTCCTTTTCTCTCTCCCCTTTCTCTCTCTCTCCTCTCTCTCTGTCTCTCTCTCTCTCTGCACTAGTGCCCATTCCCTTTACATCCGTCTCGCTCTCCCTCCTTCCTTTTCTCCCTGCCTATTCTCTCTCTCTCCCTCTCCATCAGCCAGCCCATTCTCTCTGTCCGCATCTTTCACCTGCTCACTTACAATGGCAGCAGCTGAATCTGTGGCAGTGGTGTTATGCAGGGCCAAGCACACAATCACTCTTGTCCTGCACCCTGCAGCAGCCTGGCGTGTGTGTGTGTGTGTGTGTGTGGTGTTGTGTGTGTGTGTGTGTGTGTGTGTGTGTGTGTGTGTGTGTGTGTGCGAGGGAGGAAGGGAGGGGGGCAGGCGGTGGGGTCAGGGCTATTGATTGGCTCAACTACTGTACCATACAATAGGCTTGGTAGGGGAAGAGTGGGGGTGATAGTGAGAGCATGCCAACACAACACAACACTAACTACAGCACTAACTGGTATCATCTCAGTATGTACAATGTATGTATCTCCATCCATCCACCTGTCTGTCTAAAACTGCTGTTATGGGGAAACACACCTGATCGAACTGTGCATCTTCTCCCCTCTGGAGAGATCTGGACAAGGGCTTTTCCTGGAGGAGAGAGGAGACGAGAGAGGAGGACAGGAGGAGAGGACAGGAGAGAGGAGGAGAGGACAGGAGAGAGAAGCAGAGGACAGGAGAGAGAAAGAGAGAAAAAGTTGTGAGACAACGGCTATGAAGAAACCCGCTCCAAGAAAAATATATCATAACAGAAGGATGTATCCTTCAACTTGAACTGTATACTCTCTCTTCTGATCCCCCTCTCCTCTCTCTCTCCACACTACCTCCACCCCCCCTCCACCCCCCCATCACCCTAACTCACCAGGGGCTCTGCCATCACCACTTCTATCTTCTTCTCCGCCAGCACGGCAAACTCAGCAAACAGGCTTTTGATGACAAACTCCCCCGGCTTGAGCTCGGGGTCGATGGTGATGCTGGACATGATGGCGGCTGAGCGCTTCTCCCACGAGGGGGGGGCCGTGGGGGGAGGACGCCGTCTGCTCACGCTGCTGACCGGGGCCGAGGCTGCAAAGACACAGGGGTCAGGGGGTTAGAGAGGACAGGAACAGTTCAGCAGTGATCCTGGCAAACGGACAGATATTAGCTGACTAAAGCCAACGGCCGGAACCAAGAACAGAGCTCAGAGCCCAGGAACAAGAACCCAAGGACCAGATCCAGGTAGCAGGGACAAGTTACCAGGAACAGGGCTCAACTCGGATGACCTTTCACCTCTTCCCGCCCAGGACACATCCTGCTCTCTGTTTCTTCCTGGTTACCATGGGAACACCCGTGCCTTCCCAAAAGTTCAAACAATAGTAATGGCTAAAACATGGCCAGTAAAATTCAAATACTTTTTTTTTTAAAGCGGTGGAGACGTTCACACCTAGCAACTGATCTAAAACAAACAAGGAGAGTGTGTGTGTGTGTGTGTGTCTCATGTCTCCCCCTCCCTCACAGACTCACTGTCCGGCTGTACAGTACAGTGATGCACCTGTCCTGCGCACACACACACACGCACACGCACACAGAGGAGGAGTAGAGGGGGAAAGAGGTGAAGAGCTGGACCAGAGGTCCAGTAGTGTAGATGCAGGCTGGTGAGGCCAGGCTGGTGAGGGCAGGCTGGTGAGGGCAGCGAGCAGGGTTACACAACGTGAGACAGCAGCCACACCTCAGTTCTGTATAAATAGCTGCTCTGCTCTCAGTTCCTCCTCTGGCTCTCAGGAACAATGGACAACACACCCTCAAACCTGCCAACCGGGGAAGTGTGTGTGTGTGAGAGTGTGATTGTGTGAGTGTGTGAGTGTGTGAGCTACAGGCCTGTTCCACCACCTTCCAGTTACAGTGGTTTGAATATCTCACTCTTTGATGCAGCCGACACATGCTGACCACTAGGGGTGCAGCAGTGAAGACCTGCTCACAGGAAGGAGAGGAGAGCAGGAGGTAGAACAGAGAGGCGAGGGGTGGGTGGGTGGAGAGGAGGCCTTTACAGGATGTTTGAAGCCCTGGCTCAGACACAGGGGCATCTCAGCTGTTCATAGACAGTGCGGGGGGGGGGGGGGGCGAAGCTGAGGAGGACAAAGTACGCAGGGGGCCAGAACATTCTGGAACATCAAATATGTGTAGAGCAGGTCGAAAGAAAGACAGGGAGAGAGACAAAGAGAAAGAGCAAGAACAAGTGAGAGAGAGAGACATGGAGAATGAGGAAGAGAGAGAAGAGAGGCAGAGCGAAAGAGAAAGAGAGAGAGGAGAGCGGGAGCGAAAGAGCGGGAGAGAGCAGTTGGCAGGGAGGACAGTGACAGTTACTACTCATTGTTTCTAGAGAGAGACTGAAAGCTGGCAGCCAACACTGGGGGGGAGAGAGGAGAAGAGGGGGAGAGTAGGAGGAGTAGGAGGCGAAAGGGGGGAGCGAGAGGGGCTAAAGGGGGGCAAAAAAGGAGGGTGAAAGAGGAGCGGGAGGGAGGGGCCGAGGGTGCATTCTTTTGAGGGAAAAAAAAGAAAAAGCGAGTTGTTTACCCAACGGTCAGCTTGGCCTTCTACTGAACGAGATGCCAACTCACACTCAGGTTGAGTAACCATCGAGCTCACTGGTAGCACCAGGAAGGATGGAGCTAGTGTGTGTGTGTAGGTGTGTGTGTAGGTGTGTGTGTGTGTGTGTGTGTGTTGGTGGTGTGAGTGTGAGAGAGAGAGAGAGAGAGAGAGAGAGCGAGAGAGGAGAGAGAGAGAGAGAGATAGAGACAGAGAGAGAGACAGAGCGATAGACAGAGAGAGACAGGAGAGAGAGTGTGTGTGTATTTGTTTGTGTGTGTTTATTTGTTTGTTTGAGTGAGTGAGTGAGTAAAGCATACCCAAAAAGTTGCTTAACTCTGACTTTCCCAAACTCCCCCATACTTTTAGAAGTTGGTCACATGACAACTCCAGGCCAGCCAGGACACTTTGATTAGCCAACATGTCCTCAAGCTGACATCCCAACAGTAATGACTTAGAGGTCCAGCTTGCAAGGGCCATGGACTGTGTGTATGTGTGTGTGTATGTGTATGGTGGGTGCATGTGTGTGTGTGTACAGTGTGTGAGTGTGTATGCTGTGTGCATCCCTGCATGCAATCAGCCTGACCAGTCTCATAGTGAATCCAACTGAAACCTTCTACAACCACTTCCTGTCTCTCTCGGAACCTCAGCAGACAGACAGGCAGGTAAGCAGACAGACAGACAAAAGAGACAGACAGGCAGGCAGAAGGACAGGCAGGCGGTCCCTCAGGATGTGTGCCGTACAGAAGGCTAATAATGGTCAGCAACCACAAGCCAGATCAATGAGGAAACATTAGCCGTCCCTGAGGAGGAGAGAGGAGGAGGAACAGGCGGAGAGCTGAGGGGGAGCCAGGACAAAGACAGGAGATGATGAGGAGAGAGTGAGAGAGGGATGGAGTCTTGTGCAGACACTTTTACCCAGACAGCTGACCAGCAATCTCAGAGATAGAGAGACAGAGACAGAGACAGAGAGACAGAGAGAGAAACACAGAGAGAGAGAGAGAGAGAGAGAGAGAGAGAGAGTTTGAATTAGAGAGCGAGAGACGTAGACTTTTAATGCTCTTCATTGAGACATTCTCACAGTGAGAGAATGAGTAAATGAGGGAGAGTGAGTGAATGAATGAGAGACAGGGATAGAGGGAGTGAATGAGAGAGAGACAGAGAGTATTTCCTGTCAGTGAGTAATCAGTTTAGGTATCTCAAGGGAGTCCCCCTGGGTACAACTAGGAGGAGAGACCAGGAGGAGAGAGAGAGAGACTGGGATGGAAGATAGAAAGCTTTCAAGTTCACCTGCTCAAGCTGGCCTCCATCAACCTCTCACACTGGTTTCTGACCTACGAACACTGGTCTCTCTCTCTAACCTCTACCCTGCTAATGCTGGTCTCTCTTTTACCTCCCACCTGCAATATTATTTATTTTTCTCCCCTAACCTGCTAACACTGGTCACTCTCAGTCCTAACCTCCTAACACTGGTCTCTCTCAGTCCTAACCTCCTAACACTGGTCTCTCTCAGTCCTAACCGCACACCGGTTTCTCTCAGTTCTAAATAGCCAAGACTGGTCTCTCTCAGTTCTAACCTTTTAACACCGGTCTCTCTCTCTCAGTTCTAACCTGCGAACACAGGGCCTCCCAACAGGAAGCTCTTTCTTCTTCAGGTTGCATGTGAGCATGTGTAAACACCAAGCAGACATGCAGGCTGTCAGGCAGATAACCATGTTGCAGACCGGGGTGGTATGTAAACACAAGAGAGGGGATGAGAGGAGAGAAGAGGGGAGATGGAGGAGAGAAGAGGGGAGATGGAGGAGAGAAGAGGGGAGATGGGGGAGAGGACAAGAATGGAGTAGAAGAGAGGAGAGGAAAGAAAGAGAGGGAAGGAGAATAGGAGAGAGGGAGGGAGAGATGGAGGAAGGGAGAGAGGCCTAGGAGGGTACTCACAGCTCCAGGACTTGAGCAGCGACTTGATGTTGATCTCAAAGAAGACAGAATCGTGCAGGCTCAGCATGACGTCTATCTAGCCTGGCGGCCGCAGCACAGGCCGCGCACCCTGCACTGTCCTCTCTCTCTCTCTCTCACACACACACACGCACACACACACACCCTACCCCACCCTCCTCACACACGCATACACCTCCTTCCTCACACCCGTCCAGTCAACCAGGCAGACCTAGCCTCCACAGCAGGTCTGGGAGGTCATCCTGAGAAACACCTGAGAGGGCTGGAAGACAGAGGTCCCTGAGGAGGAGCACTGCTCCTCACTGTTCCTCACTGCTCCTCACTCCTTTCTACTAGGACCCCAGTCAAGATCTTGACTAAGTCGTCCTCCATCCACTAGTCCACCAGACTCCACAGCTTCTAGCTGGTCCAGTTCTGGTTCCCTCCAGCTTCTTGCGAGTCCAGTCCTGGGTTTGCCTCGCTACCCAGCTGCTAGCGGAACCCAGCAGTACTCTCCTCGCAGGGAGAACGAGGGGTAGAACGGAGTGCTCTGAGCGGAGCAATATTCCCTCTGCTCTCCTCTTCCTGTGTGAGCCTGCAAGCTCTGTCAGCTATTCTCCACCCCCCCCACCCTCCTCCCGCCCGCCCGCTCTCACTCGCCATTCGCTGGTGGACAACTCCTCCCCTCACTCACTAGCTCTTGTTCTCTCTCTCTCTCAGTGATGGCTCCCCTCCTCCCTCCCCCCTGCTGGTCCACAGAGAGGGTTTGTTTCAATAGCTGGGATGGGGAGGGGGGGAGGGAGGGAGGCAGTGATGTCATCAGAGTGCTGCGAGTGTTTTCTGGCCCTGCTCCAGTCTACCACCGAACCCCTCTCTACCAGCCAATAACACTACAGCACCCCTCTCCCTCAGCCAATCACACTACAGCAGCCTTCTCCCCCAGCCAATCACAAGACCACTTCCTGTTTGCTTCTCAGAAAATACTGATGCGTCATCTCAGACTGCAGCAGGAAGGAGAGGAGAGAAAGAGGAGAGAGAAGAGAAAGGAGAAAAGAGAGGAGAGAAAAGGAGGGGGAAGAGAGAAAGGGGGAGGAAGAGTGGTAGAGTGAGAGGAGGAAGGAGGTACACACACACACGCAGAGATGCACACACACTCCGCAGCAGTGTACTTCCACATCCATTGTAACTTCATTCAGCACTGTTCCAAGCCAAACAGGAAAATATAGGCCTCCGCTAAAAATACTCAAACATTCCAGCTATAAAAGTCTGTTTCTCACACACGCCCAACTCCTGCTGTAGCCTAAACACACCAACACACAGGGTAGCACAGAGAGACTGGTTTGGTCATTTGACCTTTCACCTGCCAGGGTCAACACACTGAACCACACCCAGAGGGCACAGTTACATCACTGTCCACCATTTATAGTAGTCAGTGTGTGTGCGTGCATGTGTGTGCGTGCGAAGGACTTAGAAGAACACAGACAGACACATGACAACCTCAGATACAGGACTGATCTGAGGATTAACATTGTTCACTAAACATTGTCAAACATCACCCAGAATACGCACATCAACAAAGTCTTCTGTTTATCTCTCTGGTTCAATCTCTGCCTCTGCCTTCTCTCCCTCTCTTTCTATCTATCTCTATCTTTCTTTCTGCCTCTCTCTCTCTCTGCCCCTGCTTTCTTCTCTCTCTCTCTCTCTCTCTCTGGGCCACATGACTGCCCCTCATGCAAAACAGACCACAGCTCATTGTAAACAAACACACTCCACAAAGGACTGCTTTGTCACACCACCACCCCTCCTCACCAGTCCCTCACCCCTCTCTCCCCTGCCGTCCCTCACCCCTCCCTTCCCTTACCAGTCCCTCACCCCCTTCCCCTGCCCAGTGCCTCACCCTTCCCTCCTCTCCCCAGTGCCTCACTCCTCCCTCCTCATCACCCTCCCAAGTCCCTCATCCCTCCACCTCCTCACCCTTTCCCTACTCACCCCCCTTCATTCTGCAGCTCTGCAGTGTCCTGCACTAAAGAAGCCTTCTAGGAACTGTATTCCACTAAGCGACTGAAACAGTGCCTGCTGCAATGCATCCTGGGATGTCAGTCCTTGTGCCAGCAACACCAGTGTACTGACGATTGTGTTCCATCCAGACACACTTGACCTGTCCATGAAGACACACACACACACACACCTCTGTTTGGTGTAAACAGAAGTCAGTTTCTCTGGAATGCGGCACAAATCAACAAGATGAACAGTCAACTGAAAGGGTATTAAAGGCCAAGGGATGGACAGGATTACACAATTTATAGCTAGCTAGCTAAGCTAACGGTGCATGGTGGTCAGCATGAGCTGGCTAAGCCAACGGTGCACAGTAGTTGCAGCAAGATAGCTAAGTTAACAGTGTGGCGTGGTCATCGTCAGCTAGCTAAGCCAACTGTACAATGGTTAGAGTGAGATGGCAATCTAACAATGTACAACAGTAGAAGGTAGCATGCAAAGCTAACAATGTACAGTTGCAGCTAGCTAAACTGACACAGTTAGCTAAACTGTAACGTGAGTGTGTGCAAAGGTCTTTAGAGAAGGTAGCTGTGTGATTGACAGCTAGCTCTCCAGGCATGAGAGTCAGGACCAGCACTTCCTGTCCTGGGTGATCTTCAACAGGGATTGGGGAAGAACAACGATCAATACAGCTGGAGCTCCGTCCCTTAATTAAATCGCATTTTGTCTGTCCTTTTCACAAGCGATGGCACAGGGGGCCAGATGCCCGCAGACCAGCAGGTGTAACCAACCCCAACCCTCCTGCCGGCAGGAGACGCCACACACACATCTGCACCCAGACCTGTGTGGTACAGTCCCAGTTTGGAAGAGGCTTGTGAACGTAGATGCTTCAGTTAGCATGACTCGTCTTTCCTGACTAGAGCATGTCTGGGGCAGGACCACCACAGTGTGTAGGGGAGGCTCTCTGGGAGAAGGAGGATGAAGAGGAGGAGGAAGGCTAACCGTGGCTGTCTCTGTGGTTGCAGGCAGGATATGAGTCATGATGAAATGTGGTGATGAAATCCACATCCGCAATAATAACACATGAACACGCACACGCCGCCATACACAGTCACAATACACATCCTACACACCCACACACTCACCATACACATCCTACACACCCACACACTCACCATACACATCCTACACACCCACACACTCACCATACACAGTCACAATACACATCCATACACAGTCACAATACACATCCTACACATGCGCGCATCATACACACACAAGCAACCACACACACACACACACACACACAGACTACAAGCACAAACCCCATGGCTACCTACAACAGCCAGCATAATTTACCAGCTGTTCTGACCCACAAAACCCTCACAGACGAGGAGTCAACAGTGGAGTCCATGACACAGTAGTGGACCGATACCAGCCTGTCTGTGCTAGCAAGGTAGACAAGTACATTTCCTTGTCTGCATACGCACTGTATGCAACAGTTCCTACAGGTAAGGTCAGCGGCAGTACTTGCTGAAAGTAAAAATATGTCACTCAGGACAAAGTCTTAACTAACTACCAGCAGCACTAGGCCAGGTTAACTTGCTGGGATGCTGTGCCTGTGGAAGGCTCTCCATCAGGGTAGTTGGTAAAGACACTTTGCAGAGATTTGAATGCCAAATCTAGAGAGCCAAAGTCGTTCCAGGAGAGAACAGCTCTGAGGTCAGAGGAGGAGAGCTCCTGCAGAGCCAGACACTGTCACACACACAGAACCATGTCAACACGCACACACACACACGCGCAAACACACACACACACACGCACGCACGCACACACACAGGTGCAGAGACAACATTGGTTCAAGTGTCACCTGTTCATACAGATGACAACTCATTTTACCCAGGATGCAGTGCAAGCATTGGAACGATAACACAGCTATAGCTGCAGATACAAACACAGGTAGCTGCAGCAGCCAGGTTAAAACCAGTGCTGACTCAGCTAGTGGCCTGAATACAGTTAGCATTACCTGGATAGCCAGAAACAGTGGTGAGGTGGCCTGGTTTTTCCAGGCAATGCCGTTACCCAACAACAGGGCCTATTTGGCACTGTGCACACAGTCAACACCCGCTATTAAACAGAGATCCTACAAGCACACACCCAGACAGGCGCACACACACACACACACACACCCTTCATTTCAAAGGGAAAGCTCGCAGCACCCTTTAACCAAATACTTTTCCTAATCAAATCAATCTTCGGAGTCAGCTTCCATGTAGCTTAGTAGTGAGGTCACGGTGTGCCTGCCTGAGACATGACACAGTACCACCTCCAAAATAAGGAGAGGAGGATCACAGAGGAGAGGGGAGGAGAGGAAAGGGGAAGGGGACGAGAGGAAAGGGGGAGGAGAGGACAGAGGGAGGACAGGATGATCTTCAGCCACATTACATTTTAGACTCCTCAGAAAGTACACTCATACAACTCACCATGATGACCACACCCACCACAATCATCGTCATCGTCAGGATAGGAGAGTTCTCGTCTAATATGGAGGAGGTGCCCTAGTTGGGGAGTGACAAAGAGAAGATTAGGAAAGGGGGGGAGAGGGAAAGGGTTGAAACAGGGCTGAGTCTGAGGGGGGGGGGTGGCAGTCTGGACCCCCTGCTGCCTCCACACAGGAAAGCCCTGAGGGGGCCTTCAGCACGAGGCTGGGACTAACATGGTCAGATCTGCCTTCAGAACGAGGCTGGGACTAACATGGTCAGATCTGCCTTCAGAACGAGGCTGGGACTATACAAATAAACAAAGCTTCCTCTTTGCCTCACACACTCTTTGACCCTGTCTAGCTCTAATAAACCTAGGTCTAAAGGTAACTATGGAGACTAATAGTACCATACTGTAAGACAAACAGATAAAACCTAGTCGAGTATGATGCAACTCTTGCCTGGTCTATGGATGTGACCAATGATGAGCAATAGACTCAGTCATGTGGTGGAGCCACCCACTTCACATTTACATTTGATCCAAAGCCATGTGCAAGCAGTGCATGTAGAAAGTTCTGCAGAAAATCAAGCATCAGAAGTGAGTAGTTCACTGCTCAGAGTTGAAGGAACTGTCTGTATCCACCAGGCCCAGTGCAGAGTAAACACACCTCAGCTACCAGCCACAGTGAACAGCACCAACATTTCGATATCTCAATGATAGCCCACATCTTACTCAGAGTTACTGCTGCTACAGGATACAGCAGACAGGACTGCACAATCATAGCTTTTATAGTCGTAATAACTGTAATAACTAATAACTGTCTGGCCTCTGTGTGAGACACCTCTGCAATAGTGCACCACCTCTATCACAACCCAGAGTGAACAGCACTGCTCAGGTCATGACCACCGACCCCTCTCTTGATCCCTCCCTCCCTCCTTCCCTCCCTCTCACTCTCTCTTTCTGACACTTCTCTCCCTCCCAGGGTGCGGACCCTGTCTGTCCTGGGTACCTCTCAGGCCAGTGGGGCGCGGGGGCCTGGCGAAGGTGTCCTCCTCCTGGATGGTTGACCCCATGGCCAGCAGGCTCAGGCGCTTCACCCTCAGCAGCCGGGGGCCTGTCTCCCGCGGCAACGCTGCCCCCTTCTCCCGCGACAACACCATCTCCGGGGCAACCCCTTCCCCAGATATCACCGTGGGGACAAGGCTCCTCAGGAACTCCATCTCTACGCACCACGCCTCACTACCTTCTTGATCCAACTCTCTCTAGCTCTCTCTCTCTCTGCCTCTATACGACACTGTCTGTCTCTGCACAACAACTCTCCATCTCTCTCTCTATGCTTCTTCACTTGTCTCTTTGTAGCTCTCGCTCTCTTAGTCCTGCTCTCGGTCTAACTGTTCTGTCATTGTGTGGCCTTGGTCCTGCAACCCCATCTCACCTCCTCCCCTCTCTCTCTCTCTCTCTCTCGGTCTCTGTCTCTCTGTCTCTCTCTGTCTCTCTCTCTGTCTCTCTTCTAAAAGGCCAGGCCACCTCTGTACTAACCTGCAGGCTGCTGTACTGTTACTGCAGTCTGCTGTACCCTTATCTGCACTACCGTACTCTACTCTACCTCTCTGAACACTACCCTACTCTACTGTACTGTGCTCTACTGTACTGTGCTGTGCTTCTCTGAACCCTGCACTGCTCTGCATCTCTGTGCCAACTGAAGCCCAGAGACGCAGCTGTAGTCAGACCAGCAGCTAACTCCACCTGTATGCTCGGCAGGGGAGAGTGTGTACACACACACACACACATGCTAGCGTGGCACTCTTTCCCAAGAGTGACATCATTAAAAGAGGGCGTGGCCAGCCTACCGCTATCAAGGGCGGGGCCAGGACATGTTCCACACGAGATAAGGCATGTCTGGGCCCTCGGCCAATCAAAACAGAGAACACGGCAGCCCCGCCCTTCTGGCGTCTCTCTTGCCCCTGCAGACTGAGCGAAGTGATGGTGAGAGAGGCCGAGAGAAAGATAGGGATGAGGGAGAGAGGGATGAGGACAGAGTGAGAGATGTGGGATGAGGGGAAAAGAGAGGGATGGAGGGTGAGAGCAGGAGAGAAATGACAGAGGGGGGGAGGGAGGTGAGGGACAGAAAGAGAGGAATAACAGAGGGAGGGAGGGAGGGAGGGAGATGAAGGACCTGTGGTAAGAGAAAGGAAAGTGAGAGTTGAGTCCTGCTCCTTCTCTGGCCTGCCCTGGGAGATAACCCTTATCATGAGGGAAGCTGTGTCATGTAAGCTACCACAGGACACAACCACAGGACACAACTTCACCCAGCATCGCCCCCTAGGTTCATTAGTGGAACTACACCAAGGTCATATCATGAGCCAAGCTGTGTTGTTTGCAAAACAACTCCAAAACAAAGACCAGAAACAAGCCATGACGACTCTTGTTTGTGTAGCATGTTGGTGTGGTGTGTTCATGAGTGTGTTTGTGTGTGATGTGCCGGGTGTGTCATGTGGTGTGATGGTCCATGTTGAGCTGTTTGTCGTGTACTGTGTGTGTGTGGTGTGTGGCTGTGGTGTTGTTGTGTGTTGTGTGTCCAACCACTGTGTGTAGTGTGTTGTGTGTGTGTGTGTGCTGAATGAGTGACTCAAGACGATTCGCGTTTGTGATGTGAGTAGTCCAGAGGAAGTGTTCACACCCAGGGCCTCAGTGTAAGAATGTCAGGCCGATGATGTAACTGTTCTTCAGACTGGTACAGTGTTGCTGCTGAAACTGCTCTCTGCCAAACACACAAACTCACATCATACAATACACTCAGAATGCAAACTCCTACACACACAGAAAGGACATGTCTGAAATCTAACTCCAATTTAATTGTTAGTTGTAATCCACCCAACGGTCCCACCTAACATTTGTTCATTGTTGTTGTTCGGTGTGGTGTGTTGTGGCCTTATACTCCACACATCTATGGTGTGCTGTGTGGTGTGTGTGCAGTGCAGGAGCAGCAGAAAAAAATAAAATACAGCAGAAAGAGGGGGAGCAGAAAGAGAGAAAGAGAAAGAGGAGAAGCAGAGTCGACGGCGCGGTATTATTGGCAGGCACATGCACCTCCTCCGTTAGAGGGCCAACATGCCAGACTGTTAATGATCCAGACAGCAGTACACTGTGTTGAAGAGCTGCGTGAAGAGGACAGTGTGTGCTATCCCCCCCCCCCTTCCAACCCCACCACTCACCCCCTGCCTAGTTCAGGCCCTGGCGGGAGGGAGGGAGAGGGCACCCGCAGGATGATGAAAATCAACACATTGCGGATCGCCCCTGAATTGCAGTCCTCATCCTCTGCTCTCGCTACAAGGTTATCAGATCCACAGTGGTTAGAGCATTTGACTGCAGATCAAGATTGCAGGTTCAAATCCCCCGAATGTAAATGATACATTATTGTTACTTTGTAGTTCCAGGTAGTTCAATATTTTAGAGAGTCCCCCTCTCCCTGTCCAGTCTCTCTTCACATAGGCACACACTGTTGGCCATGTTGCTGAGGGTGATGGTGAGGGTGATGGTGTGGGGGCCCCGGTGAGGCAGCCAAGGTGAGGGGGGCCACGGTGAGGGGGGGCCACGGTGAGGGGGGTCAGGTTGGCCATTTTGGCCATGTTGGGTTGGAACAATAGAGCTGGAGGCCCAGATACCAATCATGCAGGAATGTGGAAGAGGAAGCAGAGAACAATAGTCAGCGTTCCTCTGTTGCTCAGGGTTCTCACACACACACACACACATACACACACACACACACATCAGCCCTCCCTCCCTCCCTTTCCCACCTTTCCTGACCCTGATGATCTCTCTCACACTCTCACTCTTTTCCTGGCACCTTTCTACCAGCTCGCACCCTCTTTCTCTCCCTCTCATAACCCTCCCTGCTTGCTCAACCTCCATGACAGCCCTCTCTCTCCCTCTCTGTCTCGCTCCCTCCTTGCTCAACCTCCATGACAGCCCTCTCTCTCCCTCTCTGTCTCGCTCCCTGCTCCACTGACAGCAGGGTCAAAGAGCTGTGTCCAGGTCTAGACAGCAGCAAGGTGGTGTGGCCAGAGTTATACAAGAACGCCCCCCGGTGGTCAGGACATACACTCCATAGGCGAGGTTAGGGCGTCGCACAGTCAGCGTTTCCTAATGCTACAGAGAACTCTCCGCTGTGTTAGGTACATAGACTAGACTGCAGAACTGTCTTTCCACCTGTCTGTCTATTACCTGTCTGTCTGCCAGTACAGAATCCATTTGTCAGTCTAACACAGTCGGTGTTTCTCAGGTTAGGACCCGAGGTCAATCTTAGATCCCTCCACAGTGGCTAACTGACGCTCTAAAAAACAAAACACTAACCGATCACAAAGCCAAGTCATCACACGTGGTTAAAATGCTACAGGAAAAGCAGAAGAGGCCAAACCAAGCACACCCTGCCAGCAGAACAAGCCACGGCTCAGGGTTGACAGACCCTGAGGGTGAAGTTGGGCTAATCCACTGTTCCCACAGTGCTTATCTGAGCATGGAGGAGTGTGATCCCCCCTTCCCTCCCTCTGCCGCCCAGAGAGGAGGCCTACCTTCAGGCCATAGAGCAGCAGCTGGGACAGGCAGGAAGCACGGGTCCCACGATGATGACACTGCAATCTGGAACACACAGGAAACACATCATCACTCAAAGATACTAAAATGACATGGTTCACACAGCAACGACCAGACGTACCAACAATATCTTCATGTCTTCAATATAGAGCACTTGACAGAGTCAGAGGTCAGGGCAACAGTATCCTAGTCAGAGGTTAAATGTCGGGGTATCCCAGGTCAGATATGTTCTGCTGCAGCCCGGTCCGGCCCGGCAGGCAGAGAACAGCCAGGATTAGGATTTCCTGAGCAGTAATCTGGAGATTACCCTCCCTCCTAAAACCAGTTACATAACATACCTTTGAGCTCAGTGATAACCACGACACCTTTGAGCTCAGTGATAACCAAGACACCTTTGAGCTCAGTGACAACCACACCTTTGAGCTCGGTAACAACCAAGGCACCTTTGAGCTCAGTGATAACCAAGACACCTTTGAACTCAGTGATAACCAAGACACCTTTGAGCTCAGTGATAACCAAGACACCTTTGAGCTCGCTGACAACCACGACACCTTTGAGCTCGGTGATAACCAAGACACCTTTGAGCTCAGTGATAACCACAACACCTTTGAGCTCTGTGATAACCAAGACACCTTTGAGCTCGGTGATAACCATGACACTTTTGAGCTCAGTGATAACCAAGATACATTCTAGCATGCTGGTACCTAACGCTGTTTCACACTTGCGAATTGAGAAAACAATTGCTGTTGAACTGTAAAAGCTGATAGGAGACGAGCTTTGTTCTGGAATTTTGAGACTCAACTCAGAGCAAATGCATTGGGAGAGAAATATAAGGCCACCACACGTTTTGCCACAATTTGCCAGTAAGCCACCATGGGAAAGTGGAACGAGTGTGTTTGTGAGTGTACTAGAGCAATGAGGGCTGCAAGTGTGACATCAGACCAGCACTGTCACCAAGTAAAAACTGAAAACACCCGGAACAGACGGAAACCACTCCCCCCCCCAGACACACACGCACGCACACACACACATTCACTGACACACACGGTGCATCTGACTTGGTTACAGACCTGTGAATAACAGAGCTGACTTCCTGCTCGCTCAGCTGCTCCAGAAATGCATCAAAGCCATGAGAACACTGGGGAAACAGACCGCAACACACACACACACACAGTTCCAAACATACACCCAGTCTCAGACACACACAGTGATACGCACTATGGTCATGCTCTATATATAGTGGCATCACAGCAGAAGAGGCAGTAGTCACATCCTTAGCAGGAAGTGCTGTTCATGAACCATGTACGTACACACACACTAACAATAGGCCTAGTCCCAGCTGAAGTAGAGACGGGTATGGGGTCCTATCCAAACATGTACACACACACTCACACTCACACACTATAGGCCTAGTCCCAGTTGAAGTAGAGAAAGGTATGGGGTCCTATCCAAACACACACACACACAAACACACTATCTAATCTCAGCTAAAGAAGAACCAATCAGTACAGTGCAGCTTGTCACCAGCTGGGAGAGAGAGAGAGGAAGTACAGAGTACCTAGACCAGACACCTGGATGACTTCATGTATCTGTTTAGCAGACACTTTTACCCATCTTAGATTTAACCTGCGACCTCGGCAGTCATGTTCTCTAACCAACCCCTCTACCTCCCAGTGAAAAGGATCATCCGTGTCCTCACACATATGCTCACACATTCCAAAACATGGCTTCCAAGGGTTATGCTTGAACAGTTGAGTTCCCCAAGCAGATGCGAGCGTGCGGGAGAAACCGACTAGTTTCCATCCGGATCCCCCAGCGGCTAATGACAGGCCTGGACGCTGTGTAATCACTACCGCTGATGAGACAGGAAACAGGGAGATGCTATCCTGACGGACAGGCCTTTGATGTGACTGCAGAGACAGAAGCGATATTTGAATGTTTAAAGAGCCTCCCATCATGAGGGACTTCTAAAACAAGATATGAAGAGGTGTCCCCAGGTGTACACACACACACACGCACACACAATAAAGACACAGACACACACAAAGCCACACACACAGTGACACACAAACAATAAAGACAAAGACACACAAGGCCACACACACACACAGAGAAAGAGCTGGAGGTTCAGGCAGGACTTTTGGAGAGGACAAGGTGGTCTTCTGGAGAAGGCCGGCAGGTCTTCTGGAGAGGGCAGGCCGGTCTTCTGGAGAGGACAGGCAGGTCTTCTGGAGAGGACAGAGTAGTTTCTCTGGAGAGAACAGGGTGGTCTTTTGTAGAGGATGGGCAGGACTTCTGGAGAGGACAGGGTGGTCTTCTGGAGAGGACAGGGTGGTCTTCTGGAGAGGACAGAGTAGTTTCTCTGGAGAGGACATGGTGGTCTTTAGTAGAGGACGGGCAGGTCTTCTGGAGAGGACAGGGTGGTTTCTCTGGTGAAGTCAAACATCAGTTGGGCCAAGCCATTCCCAACTCTCACTGAGCCAAGAATACTTGGCCCTGCCAAGGCTCAATTATAGGCTATTTTGGGCTAAAGCCGCCTTTCTGTGTCGCAGAAAACAACCTCTCAGAGCATCTAATGAGAAAGAGTCTTTTATTTTCAGAGGGGCACAACTTTACAGGGAGGAGTCGCTTTAATAAGGAACAGCTATGCATGTGTGTGTGGCTGTGTGTCTTTCTAAAGTCACAATGGGGCCTTTACTTAAACTAACATGCAACGGTTAGCTCTTTTTTAACACGTTTTTCCTTCCTGCTGCGGTTCAGGTTAATTATTTAGCTTCAAGCAAACACACACACACACACAGACATAAACCAACTGTTTGGTTTAATCAACAATCTGGTCAACAGCAGCTGGCGAATAGGAACACAGCAGAGACTCACTTCCTGTTGGCCTGATACAGCCCTGGGTCACCTGGGGTCAGAGGTTGTAGGAGCAGGTGTTGCAGGTGAGACAACATAACACCCAGGGAGAGAGCTCCCCCAGTCTGCTCATGTATAAGGAGCCCAAATCCAGGCTGTCACACATGCCAGGCTAAAGACCCCGTCTGATTGGCTGAAGGTGAAAGGGGGTGAAGCACATCCGCTTGTCTTCTGCCGACAGGTGAAACAGAAACATTGTTCCTCAACCCTGACACATACTGCAGCCAAAACGTCACCTCAACTGTGTGTTAACGCTGCATACTTGGTAAATGTAGAGAGTGGCTTGCATAACTGATGGTCATTACAGAATGAACCGGAAGGGCCTCAGAAAGAGGCCAGGCTTGCTGCTCACCCAGCCCTGCGGGATTACATCATCATATTTTAGTGGTCACCTCTGCACATGCATGGTAACTCAGCTGTAATCCAGGCAAGGGAGGGAGGGGGGGGTTAGCCTAGCAAGAGAACAGCTTAGGGGGGGTGGGTAGGTCTACTAGGCCTGGTCTTTCGTCCCTACTTTCATCAATGCCATTAATGTCTTACTGGACAAAAACAAACACATTCCCGAGAATTATGTCCCGGATAATCGCTGATGGACAACCCCTCTGCAATCAGGACAGACTCCCAGCAGTTTCGATGGACAGAGACTGTGTGTGTTTAGTATACGTGCATGTGTGTGCGTGTCCGCTCATGTCTGAATGTGTCTGTGTGTCTGTGTGTCTGTGTGCGCGCGTGCGTGTGTGTGTCTATGTGTGCATACGTGTGTACACATCTGCCCCACCAGTGGCTTGTCCAAACAGGGATGAGGGAGGATCACAGACCTTTGGTCTGGATTGGACAGAGAGGGTGGATCAATCCTCACCAGATATCACATATATGACCAGTCATCCAACAATAAAAACTGTGGGTTTTTTTCAAGTTATAATGCCGTCTCAACAACACTACAGTTTAGTGTTACGTGAACCATATACATAACATACAAACACATATCTCATGAGAGAGTGAAAGAGATAGGAGGACAGGGAGAGAGGGGCAGACGGAGAGAGATCAGACAACTTCATGGAGCCAGCCATGTCGACTCTGCTGCTCTCTGAGTGCTTCTCTGTAGAGCTCCGAGAACTCAGCATCAGATCAGATAAAGAGTTTGCATGCGTCCATCTGCTACCGGACAGCTGACGTCACTAAATGTGTTTATGCAACAATGAAAAGGGCACCGAAGGTCTTGAATTAATTGGTCGCTGATTATTCTGAGCCTGGGCAGCGAGCACGCAAGGCTAGCGAGAGCCAGACAGACTGAGACGATCCTCCTCTGGACCAAGAAGCCCTTGTGGCCTTCAGCCTACGTCTGAAATAGCTGGCCCCATCTCCAGCTCCCTCCGGCCTCCCTGCTGTCCCACCAGATTCCTCCGCCAGCCAGAGACTTCCAGTCTAACTACTCTCTCCACACAAAAAGAACAAGCGCTCTATTGTGAGTCAAGTTTGCTGCACTTTTAACAGCCTGTGATAACAAAATAATAATAATGTAAAAGGTTGTTCTCTAAATATACCGCACCAAATAGACCTGATCCCCAACCCTTTCCAGTGCCATAGGGTTTTCCTCAGTATCAGGCTGGCAGACCTGGACAGAAAAGGCCAGGAGCGATTTTAAGGGTCACATCTTAATCATCAAGCATCTATCTAGTCTACATCTGAAAACCATTGCTCAAAGCTGGCTGACTCCCGTGTTTAGATGTCTCACGATTACAGATAACATTCAATCAGTAACATACAGTTAGTAATACTCCAAACTATGAAAGTTCATAAATGCGTTGATTGATTTTTTTCTTCTTTTTTACTATTACTAGTACAGAAACTGGTTGATTTAACAAACTACCGAACCTCCAATGTTATTTCACTTATATGCCTAAACAATCAGTTTGACAGTTTTGATCGTTAGCTAGACTACCCTTTCAAAAACGGAACACGCCGTTTTAAGAGTCATGACGTAAACAAACTCTCTAGGCCACTTTCCTCAACTAGAAAAGTAACCAACAGTGTATTTATGAGTGTGTATTTAGCCACGTTAATGTATATTACGAATATAAATACAGCTCATAGTTTTGATAACAATGCCTTCGCTGCTGTGATTGAAACAAGCTAGCTAACGTAGCACAGATTCTTCTGCCTGCAACAATAATCAGCTATCGTTACTTAGCTAGCGTAATGTGGCTAGCTGGGCTTTGTCAAAGCAAGAGGACTGGGTTGGAGGGTAAAAAAGCTTCCTAGCTACTGTGGTTAGCCGGACAACTTGTCATAAACATAAGAACTCACTATGTATATAAATGACATCAACCTGCACATAGGCCAACTGAATAGGCGCTTGGTGCAGAAGTGCGTTAGCACTAGCTTGCTACCAGTCATGAATTACCGTAGCGCTAGCTTGGTCTACTGGTGTGGCTTCTGTTCTGACTAGCTAGAGCTAGCTTTACGAGGTGACGATAATAAGTTTATATGACTTCGTTTTGGCTCTGTCGGGTGTTGGCACGTCATATGGCAAGGCGGAGTGCACAGAAGTCAAATACTTTTTACAGGTTAAATGTAGTTTTGAACTAGATTTGTAGCACTGGACTTTCTTGTTAGAAAAGGGTGAAGAAAGTGAACAGACAGTATAAATGGAATTCCCAGGAACACGATTTGCAGGGGTGTATGCTCACATCACGGATCTGTCAAAGAGCTCTATCTTCTTACAGGCATGGTCAGGATCAGTTGGCCAGAGTCATTGTTTCACACCAAGTTCCAGCTAGGTACTTCTATTTATTTCACTGCTGTCTAATAACATACATGTTGTGATATGTTATAGTGATAGGATACTCAAGGAAGTTCTGGGGTGTAGTCAGAAGTTACCCGGTAAACCGTGGGGCGGTACGGGTAATCTAAACGATATCCTTTAGCTATCTTAGCTAACCCCGCAACTCGAGGATGTTTCGCAGGCGAGATCGTACTGTCCGCCTTGCTTACCTCTTTAAAGTGCGCTTGGCTTGCTTGCAATCCAACTCCTTTCGCAGAGGGTAGCTTTTCCCAACCGTGAAACTCCTCTATTGCTCGGCCCGCTGTAGGGATATTTGACCATTTGTGTACATCCCCGCCTCCGTATTCCCTTATTGAATTTAGACCGTTCTTCTCATTTTTCTAAGACCGAAAACTCGTCGAATAGCAACGAAGCCTGCAGTAAGATCGGTGAGGGATTTTTCCCCCAGCTATTTGTTCAGCCTGTGGCAATCATACGTCGATGCGGAAAGACACACGGTGATTGGATAGCGTTTGTGCGAAGGCTCAACTCAGATTTGCGCACCCGCTTCGCCCGAGGACGTGCGTGGACTTGAATCAGAAGGAGTTTGCGTAATATGAATAGTTACGTTCAGTGAGTAAAGAGGGCTTTATTCAGCTGGCGTCGGGGTTACCCCATGACATGATACAATATGTATATATTTTGGAATTACAGTGACACCGACTGCATTCTAGCCAGACTAGTACATTATTTCTATTGAGCGTCTCCAGTTCCGACTTGCTTACCAGGGCGACCCGGGAGTTATAAACTAAATGGATGGCTATGCATAGCCGACGGGCGTGCGTCCGCTGTAAACTTTACACGCTAGCGCCCTCTGCTGTAAAGTTGTCATTTGATTTAAGAAATCTTGTAGTCGGTTGGAGGTCATTTCAGCTACACGGCTAGCTAGCTAACAAACTACAATTCATACGTATTATTGCCGAAATTGTCTCTTAACATCACGTTAGCCAGCAAGTACTTTGTTGGTCGTAATTGGAAGTAATGTCGCATTCATCTTCGGGATTTACAGACACGTCGCAGCAGTACGGCGGGGCACAGCCCGAACAGGTCAGATATTGTGCGCATGGACAACTGTCTAAGCTATAAGTAACCTGCCTCATACTACTACGATCACATAGACGTGTAGTTATGGGGAAAGAAAACAGATAACTCGGTTATAGGCGCCTATAATCCAATGAACAGCAAGAGAGGGGAATCTGAAGACAAGTGTTGTTTACTTATGCTAGCTAGCTAACTAGGTAACGTTAGTCTACCATTTTTTGTGCACAGGTCATAATAAACATGCCTCGCTTTGTAGCAAGTAAAATTTGTACAATCGATCTTGATGAACTCATTAGCTATTCTTAAGTGTTAGGATAAAGCCAATCATTATTGTGCATGAGGAGGTTTAAGAACTGTCCATGTTATGAAATACACGTAATCGGAGTGGGCAATACGACTGATGTTTCAACAGAATCCAGCGCTTGCAGCAGGGTACGTACCAACGGAGGAAGAGAAACGAGTTTTTAAAGAATGCAACCAAGAAAGCTTCATGTACAGATGTAAGTTGAAATGTTTATGAACAAGACTGATGTGTGGACGAACGTGTCACACACAGGCGTCATGTCGTTGCTCCCAAGTTTGGCATTATCCATGGCCCTCAACTGGTTTCTGGGCGTCAGGTTTTATGACTTGCTTTTCCAACTGACTACCTTTCATAAACTATTTACGTAGCCATGACGAGAAAGAATCCGTGGATGTTTTATTAGTTTATACGTTGGAAGGATGCGGTATTTTAGTTTTAATAATTTACTTTTCATTTCCAGCTCTGCCGTTTACAGCAGTGGCAGTGGCTGTAACTCAGGTGCTTGTTGCCAAAGGTAGGTGGTTGAGATCGCTGTTTGTGTGTCTTCTCTATTCACTCCCCTGCAGCTGCCCTCTAACCCATCTTTTACTTTTAGGAGTCCTTACACCCTCGCCACGCTTCGGGTCCTTGCCGAAAGTTGTTTGTGAGTAATAAATAAAGAAGAATGTACTCATGTAGCAGAAACTTTTCATCTAAATCACAAAAAAAAATTGTTTTTTTTGTATTTTGTAGTTGCAGGGATGATCGGCTATATAGGTGGGAAGATCTCCTATGCTAAGGTGTGCCAGGAAAAGTTCAAAAACCTGGAGAATTCACCACTGGGTGAAGCCCTGAGACAAGGGCATCGCCAAATACCCCAACAGTAAGTTCTATGTCCAAATGAGAACGCATTTCAGCCATCAATCCCTCAAAGCAAAAATGAATTGCCCTTGTGGTTCTATGAATATCTGTAAAGTGATTGGATCTTCAGGTGTACCTTGTGTTTTTTCCTTTGGCCACAGGTTTGCACCTCAGACTCAATCAGAGATGGAGGATCCCCAGCAGGCTGCCTTTAACCCCGCCCCTATTCCAGCCTTAGACTCCAACTACACCAGTGACCTCTCCTCAGCCTATCAGCCGCTGCCCTTCAGCGACTCCACCCCCCTGTCACCTGGTGATGACATCACCAACCCTCCAGGTAGAGAACTGAGAGTTCTGATGGCTGGCCTACTCACATTATTACAGTTTGATCACCTAGTACTCTCAGCTAATCTGAGGCAGAGATCTGTTTAACACTAAGCCTCATGTAAATGATAGTAATGCAATACTAATATAATATTAAAAACATAAGATGTTGATTTAGCCACATTTCATCCAAAGTGAAGGGACAGGAAAGGAATTTGAACCTCTTAATCTGTAGTCAAAAGCTCTAACTAAAGAGCTGTACCTCTCTCCATTCGTGGGACGTCCTCATCCGGGGCCTCATCCTGGTTCTCCACTGTTCTCAGCGTCGTCGTACCTGCAGGACGAAGGCCCCCGGAGGGACCCTGTTCTGTATGAGAACCTCCGCAGCCGGAACCGAGAGACCTACGAGGTCAACATGACCCAGAAGGCCGACGCTTCGCTGCAGCCTGGGGCAGGGGGCTCTGACCCCCAGAGGGAAGGTGTGTCTGAGGGTGGGGGGAGGTTGTTGTGGGGGTTGGGGGAGGTTGTTGTGGGGGTGGGGGTGAGGATGTGGGGGTGGGGGGAGATCACTCCAGTGGGAATTAGCTGTTAGATACAGTCACATTGCAGATGACATATAGTGACATCATATCAAACCTGCATATAAGATCAAGTATACAAGTGTAAACTGTAGTCATCTTGTGTTATGTACCAGGCAGGTTTGAGTAACACTATGCTCATCTTCTCTTGTGTTCACAGTGAAAAAGAACAAGTATGGAGATGCATGGGATGAGTGAGAGTTAAATAGAGAGAAGGAGAGGGAGTGAGTGTGTTAAAGAAAGAGGGAGCAGTTGGGAGAGGAACCATTAGTGTGTATCGGTTAGAGAAAGAATGTTTTAAGGAGAGATGAGAGTGAGTGTGTATTAAGGAGAGAGTGAGTGTGTGTTGAGAGGGAGAGAGCAGGAGTGGGTCTGCCGGACCCTCAGAATGGCTACTTTGTCATCCTGGGTCATGTGATCCTCTCCAGGCACCAGTCTGCACCTGATCACCTGTACTGTGTTCATGTCATAATGTGATGCTACTTCATAAACCAAATTGGTTTAGCCTAGTCTGCTGTCCTTGTTTCTGTTATAAGGGTTGTTTGAAACATGCACATGCTGATTCTATTTCACACAATACAGTTTTACCAAATCAATGGATTGCAATGCTTGCTTCACTCATATCTATCCCATAGGTTCTACATGAGTGAAGTATAATAAAGGGGTGACGTACACTGAAGGGCCCTCTAGTGGCAGCTATATGCATTGCCAGGCTACAATTTGCAACATTTCTACATTGACATTTTCTGACGCGTTTATTCTAAACACACAAGTGGTGCATATAGAAAGCACGGTAGATTTTTCAGAAACGATTGCTCTAATTGGTTAAGTATGTGTTTATCTCAACATTAGAATCATATGGGGTCCTCCAGCAGTCTGTCATGTCTGAAACTGAATGAGAAGAAGACCAAGAGTCAAGACCTGAGAGTGTGTGTGTGAATGTATAAGCACGAGAACAACGTGTGTGTGTGTGTGTGTGTGTGTGTGTGTGTGTGTGGTGAGAGAGTGAGTGACGTATGGATAGCAACAGTAAGTGTGTTAAGTGCAAACGAGAGTGTGTGTTCACCTCTAGCTTTGTGCTGTTTCTGTGGAAGGGCTTGATGCCTCTTTTGTCTTGCACTCCTCACAAACATGAGGGCAGCGCCTGTGAGGAGAGAGACTGTAAGTTACCACCACAGTAGAGGATAAGAAACTGCTGGTCCCATGATATCCTAACTTCCTTGCTGTGATGATATAGGCTCAATCTTGATATATTCCCCCTAAGCGAGGGTGTTAGCTGACCCAGTCCCTCACCTGTGTCCTGGCCAACCAGGGCCAACGCCACGGCCTCCGAACCCAGGGCCGAACCCTGGGCCGTCTTCAGAACCATAGAACGGGCCAAGTCTCTGGAACTTCTCCCTGCAGTTTCCAACGTAGGAAGCCTTGCCCACCGCGTAGCCCAGGACCCCCGCCACTAAGGTCAAAGGTCGACTCAGAAACTTGTAGTGCCAGTGGTCAAAACAAATGATCCCACCTACCTTCCCAGTCTCACCCCAATCCCCTCCCCCCTGCACCTCCGTCTGGTTTCCCCCCTTTGTGTTCCTTCCTCAGGACTCACCTGCTAGTTTGGGGAAGGGACCAAACCTCTTGGAGGCCTTCCAGATTCCTGGAGGAACAGAATACAGCTTGAAGAGATTTGTGTTCATGCTGTTGAGGTCTGTGTGAGGAATGGAGTATTACCCTGGTAGATGAGTCCTCCAGTGATGGCCATGCTTCCCAGAGACACAGGCAGAGCTGAGATACAGAAGAAGAACATTATGGGTTTACGAGGAGATGAGGAGGCTGTTAGAAACGCGTTTGAGGAGAAGAAGATTATAACAATATTGTAAACATCTTGATGAGAAGAAGAATATTCTGCACGTGTTTATGAGGAAAGCCTTACAAACATTTAAGAGAATAATGTTATCAATACGTTGATGGTTATGTATTCAATTATCAAATGTTTTCATCCAAAGTGACGCACAGAGGAAAACAAAATGTACTCCACATCTCCACATGTTAACAGTGTGCTTGCTGAGAATATAATAAAACTATGTTTAAAGCATATTAGAGAACACACTTGGAACATGTTAAGAACATACAGATAACTATAGAACTTCTTTCTGTGTTTTCCTGAACTATCCTCCCTTTGCAGCTGTCAGGCAGGCCTGTGTTAAGGCTCAGCCTCGGATTGGTTGTGACAGAACAGAATACACATAGGGGGAGGGGAATGATTAATGAGACTACGCCCACACACACACACACACACACAACTACTTCTGATGAAAGAGATGTAAAAAGAAAGCGCAATGGTGAAAACGTGAGGAAAGGGGTAAGGAGAGACATAGAATGGAAGAGCGAAAGAGGAAAGAAGAGAATTAAAAAATGTGGTCTACGTCAGAGTATGAATTATATAACGATCATGCACTCAGACATGATTATTCCTGCGATGCATATAGGAAATGTACTGTAGTGATTACAGATCAAGTAAGGAGCTTGTACTAATGATTAAACTCCACCAGGCTGCTGTCTTGACCTTTTTTGGGACGATCCCAAAGTTGATTTGTCAATCTCCCATAAAATACAACCCATTGAAGCATGCATGTCAGGTCATTAACACCCTGGATATAATTTAGATAGCCAGGTGTTAAAGTTCACATACCTCTATACCAGAAGCTCTCCTCCTGACACTCCTTCCATATCTGTCTGAAATCCTCCCTGTGATGGTGCTGTTCCCTGCGGTGACTCTGTGAAGACATGGAGAGGTCACGGCACTGCTAATCCTCTCCTGTCACTCTTTCTAATGTCCCCAACACACGGCGGTACCGTCGGGGGGCGCAGGAGGAGGAGGGGGTGGGGCCACACCGAACCTAATGCAATTGCTAAAACTGCACAGCATTGTGAAAATAAAAAATAAAAAGTAGCTACAGACAAGACTGTCACTGGCCCCGTCTGGCCGACCCTTTGGGCCATTTTCTGGGGGTGACGTGACTCCCAACGCATCTGTCCCGTTGCCCCCAACCTGTGAGTGTGGTTCTCTGACCTTGCTGTCTGTCTGTCCTGTTGCTGCGCTCTCTCCAGCCTCAGACCTCATGGTGGCTGGTCTCTGGAGTCGTTTCCTTGCTTCCGGGATTAGATGTACGTCCAGCTGAAGTGAAGTCCTGTCTGCTTCTTATCCTGCGCTGTCTGGAGGTCCCCTGGTTGGAACCTTCTTCACCCCACCCCGACTGTAAACACAGGGGCCCTGCCTACAAGGAGAGCTGGTGAATGAACTTGTAACGCCTCCCCCCTCTCACTCAACACTCTCTCCACCCACCTCTTTTTCTACATCTCTCGCTTCTTTCTGATTTGATTCTAGCTCATGGTGACACACCTACTATGAGCGGACTGTTTTTCAGAGGCGTACCTATGGCTTACCTTTGGCCCTCTCCCTCCTCTTGCTCTGCATCATTCAAATGTTGTTACAACTGTAAATTGTAAATTGTATATATATATAATTCAACTTTAAGTTAGCTGAGTACACTTTTAATTATTCTTTCCCCCCTGGCACTTCATGGTTGTAGAGTCAGGATCTTACAATCTCACAGAAGGCGAGGTCTGTTTAAAAAAATAGGCAGAGTAATTCCTGAAGCTATGCAAATGAATGCAGTCACTAAACTGCTGTGAAAGGTAAAACAAATCAATTCAAGCACAAAATGATTATGCAGACAGGCTTCAACTTTAGAAAACAAAAACATACTGTCAAGAAAAAATAAATAAATATATATATATATACAGCAAACCATTCCGTCATCAATGCTGACCAATCACCTTTCACAACAACGGAGTCGCATGACTGAAGGTAGGGTACGCCATAGACGAAATGTGTGTGGGCGTGTTCCTTTGAGAAGACCGACCAATGGGCATCCGTCGTGGGCTGGTTTTTGGTCCTGCACGAGGAGATTCACAATATTGACGTTTGTAGGTAAGTTTTATAGCCAATGAGCAAGGGAAGGGGGACGGTCTGCTTGTCAACTTTGATCTGTCACGTTCAAACAGGGAAGGGTCTTAAATTCTTTGTCCAAATCCTTGCTACACGACTGCCATGTCAGCCAATGAGCGACACGCTGGGCGCGGTCAATGAGTCCGTCTTCAACACTAAATCATCTACGGGCATACGTTACGTTAATAAGTCCCGCCTCCTGGCCGGTCTGCGGACTTCACACAGACAGTTGAGTGTTTCATAAAAATGCACTCTGATGCGGCAAGTAAGTATAATAATGGCTTTGGTGTTTTTGTACGCGCAATGATGTTAGCACGTCTATTACTACCATGCTTTTCCCCCTACCTGATGCATGACTTGTGTTTGGCTGCTGTACGTCGTAGACCCTCTCACCGTGCCAGACAATCTGTTTATCGAGTAGGCTAGTGGTATGGATATCTGTATGCTATTGCCATTCTCTTTGTAGTTTCCTACGTTGTCTTGGGGTGACAACAAAGGAGGTGCTCTGTATTATGTTACTGTAGTGGAACGCACTTTTGGTGACTTATTAGTGAGATCATTACAAGGTTTATGTCTCACTGTTCACATGGATCAAGTAAGCAACCTTATTTGTACCAGGTTATGTGCGTATGGACCTTAATGACGCATGCCAGTTTGTTGGAACTGCAAAGCAACTTCGATTTATACGTACTGATGTTATGTGACATTAAATAGGTCAGATTTCGAGGCAACTGCGGAAAATTAGAGTATGAAAATCGTGACGCAGTTGTGTAAAATTTCTGTCGATGCGTGCCACAGTAGAGTTCTTGAACCGTTCGTCATCCGCAGAGGAGGATAACAGAGATATATTTACATGTGGTTTCATATGCTATGTACCATTTTTGTTACAATGTTATACGCATTCATCAGTTTGGTGAGCGTCAGGAGAGGGGTGCTGAATGAAATTATTTATTCTTTGGAAGTATGGGTATTGTAGTTTAATTATTTGGTCCTTGTGTTAGAGAACGATGGCCAACACATAAGAAATGGACTACAACGTCCATGTTTCCAGATACTCTCTAGATACTTTGTAAACTCATTGCAAGTTGTGCGTCTCTACTGCTATTTTAGGTATGCAGACTGTGGTCTCAAAGGCCTGTCGTCGATTTTAACATTTGGAACGATTTTAAAATGATGACGTTAGGTGACACTTAGCACGCAAATAAATAGGATTGGTGGCATATGGTTCTTGGCTAGAGGGAATAGGCGAGGCAGTAACGTGCCGTCCAGTCTCCAGTCCTGCAATGCTGCAGTCCAGCTGGTCATCCCGGTAGAGACGATCATCCCCGGTAGCGGCGATCAGGTCCGTTGTACACGGCCAGGCTAGGCTGCCTGCTAATAACCCAGTCTTTCCACAGACTGTATAAGTCTGTTGTTGTGACGTCACTCAATCCTTACATTTACGTAGACGATGTTGTAAAGACGTATTTCTGTTGCTGTTTTTAGCCCCTCTATCAGCCATGATCGAGAGAGAGGGGGGGGGTGAACGGGGGGGGGGGGGTTGAACCCCCCTACTGCTATTACCATGGGGATCCCACAAAACCTCAGTTAAAACATACTCTAGCCATGGGAGTGCATCAGGGTCAAAGGGTGCACAGTTGATGTAGAGCCTGTGTGAGTGGGCATGAGCAGGGCTGACCCAGTGTTGGCTGACACCTAGAGCTCTGAAATGTGTTCACCCTCCTCCCTTCTGATCAGCTTCTTCTCTCCCGCAGGCTTTCAGCTCAACTCCCATCTGTCTCCTCTAGCCAGCATCCACAGCATCTACCACACCCTCCACAGGCTGGTAAACTACCCCACACACTCCTCACCCCTACACATCTACCACACCCTCCACAGGCTGGTAAACTACCCCATATATAGAGTATAGTAATAGAGTAGAATAGACTAGTCAAGTAGCATACTGTGTAAGCCGTTATTTCAAATGTGCCTCTCCACAGAACCTAACAGAGGAGGTTGGACAGGACAGTCACTCCTCAGGTACTGAATCCACCTGACTGCCAGACACACAGACACACACACACACACACACACATAACCCATCCTAATCAGATACACATGCAAATACACACACACACACACACCTAATCCATCGTACACACATGTACACACCTGACCATCTCTACACGCAAACACACAGGGATATACTCACAAGTACACACACACACACACATATATATATATATATAAATAAAAATTCACACATACTGAAACAAACACACACCTATCCATACACACTCACACTTTCAAGATGTTAAAACAAGTTGTTGGTGTGATGCTGTGTGTCAGGTGTCATCAATGTGATACAGTAGCTGTCTAAACAGCTACCTAAACACCTCCTTGCTCCTCCAGCCTGCTGTTCCAGAGCCATGCCCCCCAGGAAAAAGAGGAGACCCACAGCCGGAGATGACTTGACAGCTAAGAAGAGCCGCCATGACAGGTAACACTTAGCAACCAGGAACCCCCTTGCCATCTAGTAACCTTGTAGCCCTCACCATCAGCTGGATCCTCACCTTCCAACCAGGTACCCCCCATTGCCTAGCAACCAAATAGCCCCCTGTCCCTGCTGCCTGGTCACCTAGCAACCAGATGGCACCCACTCACAGCCATGCGGCTACCTAGCCACCCGGTAACCCCCGTTGCCTAGAAACCAGGTAGCCTCCATCCCCTGCTTAACAGCAACCAAGTAGTTGAACTGAATGTGAGAGAAGGTATCGAACCTGGTCTGTAACAGTGTGTTCCCTCCTGCAGTCTTCTCAGGAAGCATGAGGTACCCCAGATCAGGGAGCAGGAGAGCTTCTCCAGCAAGAGATGTCTGGAGTGGTTCTACGAGTACGCAGGTAAGACGCTGCTGTGGCCTCCTGAGAAGGGCTCTGTCTGTGTATTTTTCTACGTGTGTGTCTAATCTGTGTTGTTCTCCATTTGTGTGTGTGTGTGTGTGTGTGTTTGCAGGCTGTGACGATGCAGTGGGCCCAGAAGGGATGGAGAAGTTCTGTGAGGACATCGGAGTGGAACCAGAAAATGTAAGGAACCTGCAAACCTCTGCTATACGACCACAGGCCTGTCTCTGATGGAGGTCTGTAGGTAATGTGTCGGAGTGTGGTGTTGCAGGTCTGTGTGTGCAGATAGTGATGGTGGTTCTGTGTGCAGGTAGTGATGCTAGTTCTGGCTTGGAAGCTAGATGCACAGAGTATGGGCTACTTCACCCTGCAGGAGTGGCTTAAAGGCATGGGCTCCTTACAGTAAGTCTGTCTGTCCTATGTGTCTGTCTGTCTGTTTGTGTGCGCGCAGGGGTTTGTGTGTCAATATGTGTGTGGGGATGAATGTGTTTGTGTGTGTTAGTCAGTGTTTCTGTGTTGGTGTCTATGTAGCTTGTCTAAGGTAGATGTCTCTTGGCCAGGTGTGACTCCACAGAGAGGCTGAGGAACTCTCTAGACTACCTGAGATCCATGCTGAACGACAACACCAGCTTCAAGCTCATCTACCGATACGCCTTCGATTTCGCCAGGGTGAGTGAGGCGCAGACAGATCCCAAAAACAATGCCTGGTAGCTGAAATGTGTTTACTATGCACTGTTCCCGGTATCTGAGATGTGGTTGCTATGCACTGTGTCTGCTATCTGAGATGTGGTTGCCCCCAGGAAAAGGACCAGAGGAGTTTGGACTTGAACACAGCCAAGTGCATGCTGGGATTGCTACTGGGGAAGACATGGCCACTGTTCCCTGTATTCAATCAGTTCCTGGAGGTGGGGCGTCTCACACATGCACACAAGCACACAGCCATTGTGGTATTGGTGTCTGTCACAGCTGTGTGTGTGTGTGTGTGTGTGTGTGTGTGTGTGTTTACGTGCGCGCGCTCCTTTATGTCTCCCAACAGCAATCCAAGTACAAGGTGATCAATAAGGACCAGTGGTGCAACGTTCTAGAGTTCAGCAGAACCATCAACCTGGACCTCAGTAACTATGACGAGGATGGAGCCTGTGAGTCAGCCGTCAAACACATGCACACATACCCCCCATCCTCATGTGTACATATGTACATGTGTACACACACACACTCACTCATTTATACTCACCTCCTCATCCTCAAGCCTGTGTCATGTGTTGCAGGGCCCGTGTTGCTAGATGAGTTTGTGGAGTGGTACAAGGAGAGGGATATGTCCTAGTCCTGCAGCAACAACAACAACAACAACAACAGCTCTTAAGAAACTACAACCACGGAGTAAACAGACAATAAGGAGTAGCTGCATGTGGGCAGTGGAAGGGTGTGGGGTGGGACAGGGGTGGGACAGGGGTGGGAGGCCTGAAAGGGCCACAGCAGAGACGACCACCTCTGGACAAATTTTTCCTTACCAGTGTTGCATTGTGGGAGGAGAGCCCATGGTCAGCTGGGACGCAGCTTCACTGTGAAGTGTGTGATGATACCATCAGCCCCCAGCTGTTAGGCTGTCCTGAACCAGGGCCCTTGGAACCAGGAACATCTGAATTTTGTAGAACTGTGTTGGACTCCCATCTGTGCTTGTCTTCATAAATGACAATAACCCTCATTTTGTATAATTTCAGAGTGTTTGAGATGGGATTCTTGGAGAAGCACACTGTGTCAAATGGCTGAGGTCAGGGGTCCAGGGTCGGGGTGTGTTTACAGTCGTTCTGTGATATTTGAGCCCAATTTCCCGCCCTGTTGAGTGGGGCATATCTACCCCCCTCCCTCCTTCCCCCCGGCCAGGATTGGCTTGACCTTGCACCACTAAACCAATCAGATTGCTGCTGACAAACTCTTATTACAGCACAGCGGCAGCCCCCGCCAACCAGCACTCATTGGTCACATGACCATCTGATGTATCCATGGCAACGCTGTGGTGATAGTAAGAGAGTTTCTTGTGCCTCAAAAATATGAAAGTCACTTTATGTATTCAACTTGCATATAAACTTGCAACACACACATGTGCACACACACATGCACAGATACACATGCACACACACACACAAACACTCAGTGGTCAGGTATAGATTCAGGATGTTGGGACTGTGTTCAGAGCTAAAATGCAGCATGTTTGTTTCTATCTTTGCATCTAGCAAACGTCTTCCCTAGTTCGCTGGAGTTGTCTCCTTCTCACTCACTAGTCTCTTGCTCCCTTGTCCCCTGCTTCCTAGTCTGCTCCTCATCCCTCCTCACCATCTTACTCACTGGTCCCTGCTCCCTAATCTTTCCTCCCTAGTTGTCACCTTCCTAGTCTCTTTCCTACTGGTCCCTGGTCCTCTCCTCCGTGGTCTCCTTCCTCGCGGGTGGTCTCCTTCGTCCCGTTGGTTTCTCGCTTTCCTCCTTGGTTGTTTTCCTCCCTTCTCCCTGGTTTCTTGTGGTCTGCTGTCGCCTCCTTGGTCCTCTCCTCCCTGGTCCTCTCCTCCCTGGTCTCTTTCTCTCTGGTCCTCTCCTCTCTGGTCTGCCTTCTTACGACTTCTCTCGTCTCCTCCTCTCCTGTCCTCTCCTCCTGTGGTCTCTTCTTTGTGCCACCTCTCCTCCGTTCGTGTTTTGATTTTTGTCCCTATACAAGAGCGTGTTTCTTCTTCTGATGTTAGTGATTTGAGTTTCAGGTGTGTCAGTTGTCAATGGGGTGTAGTCACTGAGCCACTAGCTCAGTAGTGGGTGTTCTAGCCCTCTCGGTGTGTTCTGTACGTGTTTTCTAGTTGTAGGTCGGATTTGTTTAGATTGTTGAAGTTGGCTGTTGTGTCTATGATCTATGCCGGTTTTATGCATTTTGTTTTGTTATTGGGTCTTTTTTTGTTTATGCTTAGCTTGGAGTAGTACTGGTTTGTGTTTATTTTGATGCTTTTTTGCTATGACCAAGCTAGGTTAGGCATGGGTGTTTAGATGCTTGCTTTGCTAGGTGTAGCATGGTGTTGATGCAATGCTAGCAAGGTGTAGCATGGTGTTCATGCTACGCTGTTCTGATAGCATCATGTAACATCCTATAACACTCGTATAAACCGTAGTCTCTGGCTGTGATGTGATGCTTAACTGTTTTAAGGGTGGGAATAATTGCATGCTCGCTCCATCAGAGCCGTCTGTGAATGGATGAGATTTTTGTTTTGTACAGGAATTTGTGCTGAATTGTTGCTGTGCTTCGTATGATGTCCTCACTTATGTCTTAGTACACACCTGAAAACCACGACTGTGGATGTTGAAACACAAAACACACATGACCCTCCACTTCTCTCGCTGTCTTCTTTCCTCTCCAGCTCTCACCTTCAGCTCTCTCACACACACCCCCAATTCCCCCACTCTTTGTAAGCATTAGTGTTTACATCGTCAGACTAGCCATCAACGCACCTGTCAGGACTGTAAAGGAGGTCTCCCGGTGGAGCTTGAGAAGACCTGTAGAAGCTGGAGCCAGCTGTAGGACTGCTCACTAATCACTTTCACAGAGACTAACTCTGAGCTGTCCGGTCACTCCAGGAGGGACGAACAGTTACGTTGTCCAGGCTGTAAATACAGTGTGTACAGTATGTATGTGTGTGTTTTCACTGTAACCTATCTCTATACAGATATAAAGGGGTTTATTAACTTAACGGGTTGCTTTGTATTTTGTCTTGCCTGCTGTTTTAATTTGTTTTAGACAGTTTAAAAGGTTAACTTGCACACCCTCATTTCACTCCAAATACCCATGCTGTAATTTGGACACAAACTCCACCAACACAACGTGGAAATTGTTTGTTAATTTATCAAGTCATAGATGTGATCACATCCATAAGATGGTGCTATTTGACAAATACGGTCTTGTATTGGTTTGTATATCAAGGCAAAGTACTGAATCAATACAAATATGTGTTTAAAGACACTCAGGAATGAAGAGTAGGACTAACATTTTATAATCTCTATAATTTAGTAATGCTTAAAAAAAGATCTAATCGGGTTGTAAAAAACTGTTGATAGTTGTCAGGATAAGAACAGAAGCATTCTGGGATTGTAATAACTGTAATAAAGAACCCCAGAAATGAAAATCTAAATAACTCAATGCCCATCCACCAATATCTAAATTACATTTTCTCAATGAGGAGAGTGTATTGATGTTACATAATCAAGTGACCCTGATACACTGTGGCAGGTGACAGATTAAGGGAGAGGGGAGGAGGTGGGAGGCAGGGGCCCCAGGCCCGCCTGCCCCGCCCCCCCAGCCAGAGGGGGGAGGGCTGACAGACCCGCCAACCCCCGCCTGCCCGCAAGGACCCAACCTGCCTCCACATCAGACATCCGTCTGCTGTTGGTCGCCCCCAGGACTGGTGGGAGTCACGGTCTCCAAGGTAACGTTCTGGTAAATGTTTGTGGAGTGGTAGGGCGTGGTTGAACCCCTCCAGCCCTGACCGTCATCCCCCTCCCTGCCTCCAGGAGGCACCGCTCCAGAAGCAGCCTCCAGAGGAGCTTGGATGTCAACAACTAGACGCCTCCGGAGTCGGGGCATTCGGAGACCAGACCCGGACATCTTGATCCTCGGCTCTTGAGCGGGGGTGGAGGTGGTCTGCAAGGGGGGAGTGGGATCCTGAAAAGTGGTCCTACGTGAACTGGTCTTCTCCATGTCCCATGTCTCGGTTCTAGACAGCCTTTCCCTGCCAACCCTGTCATCTGGACTAGCCATACATCCAGTATCATCGGTACTGCTGGAAGAGTTGTCTACGTAGATGTTCAGAGCTCTCCTGGGGGCCAGAGAAACAGCAACACCACCGACACTGAGAGGAGACTCTTCAGACCTCGTTTTGGAGCTGGAGGAAGAGGTGATATTCTCGTACAGTAACAATTTAGAAGAGGGTTTGATTTCTCCCTCACGGTATTGGGTGCTAGTGGGTCTCCATTTGCTATCATCGGAGAGCTGAGTTGAGTTATCCAAGTGGATGTTGAGATCTCTTCTTGGAGCTAAGGATACAGGAACACTACCAACACTGAAAGATGAATCATGATGGTCTGGAACCTTAGTTTGTCCTCTGGTCTCATCCTCACTGTCACTGGATGAAGAAGCAGGTGAAGGTGTTCTGGGGATCTCCGGTGGAGATTCCTGGGGTACCTGAATGTCGAGACGTCTCCAGGTCTGGGAAGAACTTTTATCTTCTACCTGGTATTTTGTGCTTGTAGGTCTACATGCCTTTTCCAGCTGAGTTGAACTGTCCAAACTGATGTTAAGTGCTCTCCTAGGAGCAAAGGACACTTCCACACCTCCAACATTGAAAGGCGAGTCATCATTGTACTTTGTTTGTCTATTAGTCTGTTGGCTAGTCTCATCCTCACTGTCGCTGGAGGAGGAGGAAGGTGGAGGTATTTTGGGGACCTCAGGTGGAGAAGCCAATTTGATATCCTCTTCCTGGTATCTAGTGCTTGTGGGCCTCCATGCAATTTCATCTGCCCTGGGATTAGATGAGTTGAGATTAGATGAGTTGTAGATGTTGAGAGCTCTTCTAGGAGCAAAGGATACAGGAACACCTCCAATCCTTAAAGATGAATCATGATGGTCTGGAACCTTAGTCTGTCCTCTGGTCTCATCCTCACTGTCACTGGATGAAGAGCTAGCTGAAGGTGTTCTGGGGATCCCAGGTGGAGAAGCAGGTTTGATTTCCTGTTCCTGGTATTTGATGCTTGAGGGTCTCCATACATCCTGATCTGTGTAGAGCTCAGACAAGTTGTCCAAGCGAATATTGAGAGCTCTCCTAGGAGCGAAGGACACAGGAACACCTCCAATCCTTAAAGATGAATCATGATGGTCTGGAATCTTAGTCTGTCCTCTGGTCTCATCCTCACTGTCACTGGATGAAGAGCTAGCTGGAGGTGTTCTGGAGCGCTCGGGAGTGTTCTCCTGAGATACTTTGATATCCAGTTGTTTTTCATGACCCAGAGCAGCCCTTGTTGCCACTGGGACTGGGTGTGGCAGTGAATTAACCTCCTTTTCCTCATCTTCATTGTTCTCTTGGTTTACTGTGTACATGGTGTCCCCGGTATCACTATTGCTGGACTGGGAGGAGCCAGAAGACTCCACCTCCCTTTCATCAAAGTGCTCCTTATCCACCTCTCTCTCTGGGTTGACGGTGTACTCCTTTATTTCACTCTCGCTGCAGGCTGAGCTATCGGAGTGTTTCCTCACGGACCCCCGGCCAGGGAATCCTGAATCACTGAACCGACCTGAAGCCCCTCGGAAGGAATCCGAAAAATCGAAACTTTCCCCACTATCGTTGTACTGCTCAGGGTCGTCACCGATAGCCATCTTGGGCGTCCAGTCAGCGAAAGGCTCAGAGGAGAACCCAAGGACCTTGCTCTCTGCTCCAGGGGAGGGAAGGGTGGGGGCTTGGGTGATGGAAGGCGAGGCCGCCCTCTGCTGGAGCTGGAGATCCATCTGAATTGGGGGCACAGGCTTCCAGGGGTTGTTCTGGGTGACTTTTACTCTATGTCCTGGTATGTCTGAACTGTGCGAGGAGTGGGAGGAGCTTGATGAGGCCCCAGACAGGCTCCCTCGGTCCTTCTCTGGGTCAAGATCAGGGATAGGCTCAAATTCCATGGTGTGACCTCTTGATGACTGCTCTCTGTCTCCGCTGGCAGATTCCTTCTCGGAGTTGTTACGTGGCCTGGGTCTCTCTCCATGTGGGGTCCCTAGAGAGGGTTCCCACTGCGGAGGGTTTTCGTATATCACCTCCTGAGCAACAGTGTCATACACCTGCCCGTCCTGTTTGTTGCCAGCCACCGCGTCGTAGTATGGCACAGTGCTGGGGTCCCTCTGGGCGTCAGCGGGGTGGCTGAACGTTACTCTCCTCTCGCGGTGTCCTCCTTCCGGTTGCTCTTCCTCCTCAGAGAATGCCTCGTTGTTGTAGGGACGGCGGCCGTCAAGGGCGGACCCGTTGGTGGAGGACAAGCTTTGTTTGGGGCGAGACCTCCTACAGAGCTTGTCTAGCAGGGGCCTGGCAAGGACGCCCAGGATAAAAGCAATGAGGAAGGTGATGAAGACAGAGAGGCAGATGGCCAGGGTCAGGTCCGACTGGGTGGCCTTTAGGGACTTTCCTCCCTCAGCTACCCCCTGAGAGATGTTTGGCAGTGGGCTCAGCTCCTGCCCTTCCCTGTTCAAGCTCCTGGAGCTTCTAATCCTTGCTCTTGAATCGGGCCATCTTGTTACATGGACATGCACGTCGTACACGGATAGCGCTTCCCTGGACACACACACGTAAAGCCCGGAATCCTGCACTGTGATGTCATGGATCAGCAGCCCGGACACGCCCCCAGAGGCCACACCTCTCGGAGTCTGCCATTGTGAATCTGCGAAACCATGAGACATTCAAAACTGGACCTTTTTGTCATCTAGTATCATCTCAGTTGTCTAATATTTGAAATGAGAACTTTTGCTTTGCAATATAATGAAAATTCTAATGGTAAACGCTTACATCTAATCATTTGTGTTGCATCGCTTACATCTAATCATTTGTGTTGAGCCTTTGCCTGAATTTTAACCAAGAAATACCAACAGACTAGGTTGCTAGTGAATGCAGTCACCTGATGAGTCACAGGGCAGCAGAAGTTCCGCCCCCTCCTTGACTGTTACTTCCTGGTGCCACCCCTCACTGGCCCCTCCCATAGAGCAGGGTAGCTCTGCCTCCTCCAGCTGCAGCAGCTCTCTGCCTGAGAGGGAGGGGGGCCACGCGCACACTACCCCCTCCCAGTTACGCTGGCCAAGGTCCTGGTCATGGGTCATCCAACTCCGCACGCTGCGCAGGGCGCAGTCACACCTCCACCTGTTTCCTCGCAGACTAGCCCCGCCCTTCAGGGCACCCAATGACAGGTGAGTCATAGATGAGAGTGTTTTTAGCAGGTTGAAACTCAGGTCCAGAACCTAGGAGGGGGGCGGGTGTTAGTGACAGATGTTAGCCGCTGACAGATGTTAGTGTTGGACTGCAGTTGAGATTTTTATTGTTTCACTGTGCCTGATAGCTGAGATATCCTTTGCGCTGTCCGTGGTACTAGATACTAGTGTAGTGATCAGATACATGCACTACCTAAATGTTTGTAAGAAGTATAGCAGAAAATCTTTGATTTTCATGTGATGTGTCTATATTGATTAAACACCAGTGATTAAAAACTGCTTTGCAAATAAAGAGTAAATCACCACTGGACTTGTCAAGTTGATATCAGAAGACTGGCCCTGGACACCTGGGGATTGTTACCCAAGACTGGGTCAGGTGGGGGTGAATGAAGAGGTGGGTGTGTGTGTTACCCTGGGCTGGGGCAGAAGTGGATGAGTGTTACCCTGAGCTGGGGCAGATGTCGGAGGGCCTGGGGATGGAGGCTGGAGATGAGGTTGTTCTGCAGGAAGAGCTCTCTCAGATGGGGTAGGTATCCCAGGTCATCTTCTCCCACAGAAGAAATCCTGTTGTTGGGGAGATGCAGCACCTGCAGAGCCCTGAGGCCCTTAAGACCTGGACCACACAAGACAACACATCGTAGATAACACACAAACCACACCCAATGGAAAAGGACACACACGACAACACAACACCTGTAACATGGCAGTCTTCTCTGTGGCATGTAGGTAAAAACAGAAGAATCAGAGGTAATCTCCAGTCATTCAAGTTATCTGAGTAAGATCACCTTTGCACTGTGGGGGAGGGGGACATTTCTGCCTGATAAGAGGTCGAATTAGGACACCTGTCCTTACATGTCCCTGTCCCCGTGGCTATGGTAACACCAAAATATATCGTCCCACAACAATGGTCTTTATCGGTACTACTGCAACCAGGGTCGCTCTAGGCTGTGGGGATGACGTGACTGTAAACACAACCTGATGCACGTGTACTTCTTAGCTGAGGTGTGGATATTTTGGGGCAGGACAAATGATTGACTCAGACTAACAGATTACTGTACAACTGTACACTACTGATCCCTGGGAACATTTCCAAGTATGTGTATATATGCTATCCGACCCCCAGTCTGTCCTAACTAAGCCTCCAAACTGTATGCAAACACCTCCAGTCTATGCTAACCTCCTAGATAGATGCTTCAGGTGCTTGACTAGTTTCAAAGTCATCACTCCTAATCATTAGCAGTTCTGCTACACCCGGTTTATGGACCAATGGAATTCCTGAGGGTTGGCTGAAGATTGTACACTCATTTGTTTAATCATTTCTGAGTAGAGCAAAGTCCTTGTTTTGCAGGGTGGTTTATATGGGTGTGTTTACAGATAGGCAGGTCTTATCTAGATGCACCTGAGTGTTAATATATGATCATCACCCACACTACACTAACGAACAGAGGCAGGAAGATGGCTAACCTGTGGCTACCCTGCATAACAGAAAGTTAGTGAACATATCCAGGACTGTGTGAATGTGTGTGCGTGCGAAAAAGTGTGTACGTTTGTCAGAGAGACTCACCTCTGGGGAGGCCATCCAGCAGGTTTCTCTCAACAGAGAGCATCTCCAGGGCGGGGGCCCAGGACTGACACCCCTCCCTGTCCCCTAGGGGGCCATGATGAGGGGGTCGAGGGCCCCCTACACACAGAGAGAGGAGTGTGAGGTTGTTGTGTCCCAGCCAGAGCTTCTGGAGTGAGGGCTGGGCCCAGCGCTGTCTGACAGAGGTCAGGAGGTTATGGGACAGGTCCAGGGAGGACAGAGAGGCTGGTAGGAGAGGCGGGGCCAGTGAGAGGCCGGCCGTGGAGCAGTTGAGAGTGGGGCCCGGAGTACAGCGGCAGGGGCTGGGGCAGGCAGGGGGAGGGGGGCGGCTCTGGACCCCTGAGCAGATTAATATTACAGGCAACACCAGCCACATTGAGATCCCCATCTCTGCCTGCCCATGAATGGCCAGCATGAACCAGTGGCAGATTGCAGGTTATTAATATTCAACCTGTCATGGTGTTAAAGTATATCATATTAGAGTACTTAGTCAGGGTACAAATAAGATTACATGGCTTTAAAGTACTTTAAAAACAGTACATGATTTTGAACTACATACCAAAGTACATGATTTTAGAGTATGTATGCATTAGAGCTCATGGTGTACATAAGGTCTACCAATGCACAACCCAAGTTGATTTGAGTTGTCCCACAGCGATCGCACCTGTTACAGAACTATAGCCATACTGGTCTACATCATGCATCATGAAACACATTGTTGGCTATGGAGGGAATTAGGATTGTGGTGGTCATTTGAATTTCCTTTGAGGCTCTTCACAAACCATAACACAACACATACATTTTTTTCAAATTAAACTAGAATCTCAGATCTTGTTTGTTTTCACCATATATTGAACAAAATGCAAATGTCTCGGTAATAATCAAAACAGTTCAGTCATGTTGTCTTAGAAATAGAAATACAGCAGATGGGATGAGTATTGAACTCACCGTGTCTGTGTGCGTCCACAGGTAGCTTGTGACTGTCACCCAGCCTGGTACCCCTCATCCACGCCCACACAGGGATCAAAGTCTCACAGCCATGTTGAGCCCCACAAACACACACATACGCACAGCTTCCGCTCAATCATTCACGTCTTGGTTAATATCTCACCAAGATTCTACATTCCTAGTTCTAATCTACTTTGGTCCCTTTCAACCACCTGTAAATGGACTCATAGCTTTCCTCTGATTGGCTAATCAAACATCTGAAAAGAAATTACATTCTTTTTTTGTTTTGTTTTCCACAGGGTCAATAACATTCCAGAACGCTTGGGTGTGTGTGTGATGCATTGATAAAGAGTTTAGGAAGGGATGAGACAGTCCTACATCAGAGTACTGTTATTCAAACACAGCAAATTGTATTCCTTTATTAAAACAAACATGGGAAATTAAAGTTTCCAAAAGATTGTTGTTGTGATTTTATACGAAAATGAATTCCAATATCCAAGTATCCAGTTCCTGTAGCATAGAGCTACCTGCACATCCTCAGGAACATTTCAAAAATGTTTTAAAACAAAACAAAAGTCCAGAACGATCAAACTTCTGCCACACCGTGTCGTATTTCTATTGCACTGAATACTTATCAGTATTACTGGTTTTAAGGAAGAGGCGAATACTGGGCGGCTTCAACACCTCTCCGATAACGATATCTGTTAACAACGATATCGATGAAGAAGTAACAATATTTTCTATAACATGGTAAAAGACCGGCGCATTTCAAACGCAAACATTTCAAACTCATAGCTGTAGTGCGTTTCAGTATCAAACCGTGATCAATAAATAAAGAATTCCTCAGCTAGCTGCTGTCCTCTCATATAGCGACCAGCTAACCTCTGTAGACCAGGAACACAGAGCAGCAACCAGGTGTGTAGCAACAGACAGTGTGGTCATTACTGGTAGCTTACAAGGTTACTTTGCATGGCGCTTGGTTAAGGTTACAGACCGTTCATCCACTCGAGTATGTTGCTTTGGATAAAAGCATCGGCTAAATTAATCAAATCTCAGCAACACTGTCCAGTACCAAGGTCTTGTTTCTGCTGTCCACACAGAATGAGTACCCAAGCGGAAAGACATTATTCTTAAGGTGAAGCTACAAAGTACGAGTACAAACATACTTGTACGTACTACTTAGAAGTTGTCAACAAGAATCTGAACGCACAAAATCAATACATTTTAGTACACTAAAGTTCCAAAGACAATAATGAATATAATAGAAATGCATTAAGCACTCATTGAATTCTGATTAAAGTATACTCTCTTCGCGCTTGGGTAAACATAACTCAGAAACTCGTATCTTTGGCCAAGCAGACGACACAAACGCAACCACGTACATAAACAAGCAACAGTCAGCCAGACAAACAAAGATGGCACCATCAGAAAGGGAGGGGTTACATGTGGCTGTGGTAATAATGCATCCAGAAAACCCAGCCTTGTGATTGGCTGACAAGTTAGGATATCCCATCCAGAGGGGGGGGGGTCAGTGGGCAGTCCCACAGGGGTTGTCAGAGGTCTGGCAGCCCATGTTGGGGTACTTGACACGCACGCGGAACAGTGTGCCATCCGCACACATGCAGAGCTTGTACCTCTCCAGCCCCTCGTCAAAGTAACTGTCCGCTGCCACCTCGGGCATGCGAGACAGACTCACCATGACCGAGCCGTTCAGAGTGATGCTGTTCTCCTGCAAGAGGAGGGGGGGAGGGAAGGAGAGGGTGACTTGTGGAGGGGGGCATGGGGTGTGTGTGAGAGTGAGTAAGAGAGTGTGTGTGTGTATCTATAAGAATGTGTGAATGTGTGTGTTACTCACAGCTCTGAGCTCGATGTCTCCTCCCATTCTGAACTCCACCGTCTTGCCCATGATGTAGACGCCCTCATTACCTCTGATGATGGCCCGGCCATCACCTCTGATTGTCAGGTCTGACGACGCGTTGCTGGTGATCTGGAACAGCACATTTTTTTGGTTAAAAAACACATTTTGTGCAGTAACGTGTTCATTTAGCTAATGCTTTTATCCAAAGTGACACACTGAATTATTATACAGTTCTACAGACCAGCAGAGCTGCTCATATAGACCAGCAGAGCAGCTCATATAGACCAGCAGAGCAGCTCATATAGACCAGCAGAGCAGCTCATATAGACCAGCAGAGCTGCTCATGTAGACACAGATAGACCAGCAGAGCTGCTCATGTAGACCAGCAGAGCTGCTCATATAGACACAGAGACCAGCAAAGCTGCTCATATAGACCAGCAGAGCTGCTCATGTAGACCAGCAGAGCAGCTCATATAGACCAGCAGAGCAGCTCATATAGACCAGCAGAGCAGCTCATATAGAGACAGAGACCAGCAGAGCAGCTCATATAGACTCAGTATAAAGGGCTGGGCTGGGCCTGTTCCCTGACACCCACCCTCTCTGTTGAGGCCTTCTTCACACTGAGCACCTTGACCCCTTTGGGCAGGTGGAACTCATGGTTGTCAAAGTCAGTGCTGAAGTAGGTGTTCTGGGTGCGGGGGTCAGTGAAGGAGATGCCCACGTCGCTGCTGATGGAGGTTTTCTCCTTCTCCACTCTCAGCTTGGTGGAGCCCTGCTGAAAGACCACCTGGATACGCGCACGCACATGCACACAATGGTCAGACTTAGTGCTGGGATTCATGTATTTACTAATAGGAGAAATATGAGTAGGAACATGCAATACGAAGGTAGCTATAGATATGTGTTTTTGTGTACTTGTGCCTGTGTGTGTGTGTGTGTGGGTGTGTGTGTGTGGTGTCACCGGGTTGTTGTTGCCAGTGATGAGCAGGTCCTGGTCCTTGCGCCCCCCCACGGTGCTCCGGTGTAGCGGCAACACCACGCCCATGTCAGCCTTCTGCTTGAAGCGCAGCAGCCCGCTGCCGTGGAACTCCATGCTGTCGCAGCCGTTCGGCCCGATGCGGATCACCGTCCAGATCACCAGCGTGATCTACAGAAGCACATCAACACGCAAGCTTCAGAATCAGTACCTCAGCTTGTTGTTACCGCTGAACTAGTTTGTCATTTGCTCAGAAAAAGAGTTACGGCTCATAAAAGGCTATACCTTTAGGTTTCCACAACAGTGTGCATAACTAGACTTAGAGAGACTTCAAGATACAAACGAAAACAATGTACAATATTGACCGAATGAACAAATGTACAGTCAAATAAATACATAAACGAATATACAGTCAAGCTGCTTGTGCAGTACTGGATGACCGGGAGCTAACAGGAAGTCCTGCTTCACTCACAATGAGGTTGATGAGGGCCAGGAGGAAGAGGAGGACGATTATGCAGACAGCCATGTTGCCCTTCCGGCCCCGCAGCCCTGTCTTATGCAGGCGCTCCTCCTCAATAGGAACGTAGCCTGCCTTGAATCAAATCAGATCAAACTTTATTACAATAGTTCTCTTTACTAGCAACGTAACAGAAGGCTTGACATGAGTCAACAGAACTTGCACTTAAATAAACCTAAGAGAATATGGCAAAAATCTCAGGAGGAAAAATGTCGAGAGGGTTAATGAGAAACATTAAGTACCCACCCCAGGCTGAATACAATCACGCATGCATCAGCTTAGGGGAGTACATGGTCAGCATGAATACCTTGAAGTTGCTGTTGTGTTCCTTGTTGGTGGTGCGTCGCTCGATGGCTTTCTCTCTCATTGTCTTCTTCACTGGCCCATTTGAACTCTCCTGAAACACGTGCATATATTCATTTTAGTATCTTATGTCCAGCATCCAGGGCCTCCGGTTCTCTGGTAAGACCACGATGAGTCTTGCCGTCAAACGTTACATGTATATTTTATTCCTTTAGCAGACGCCTTTATCCAGACGTGATAAGCAATTCGTGCACGTAAGAAGAAGAGTAGAAAATTCAAAAGATCAAACATTCAAAGACTAGTTCCAACTGTACTTCGGTGGTCTATCACGGGACGTTCTGCATTTACACGGTGCAAACTAATACAGCAAAGAGCACATTAATACAGATTTACGCTAAATTGGTTTCTGTATGTATCAGTAAGGGGATGAGCTTTGTTGTTACAGTGTAACGGTCGCATTTTCCTCTTTTATTGACCAGCGCAGCCAGTTGGAAACAGACGCGCGCCAGAGGAATGCACACCCGTTAAATGCCCAAGCGCCTGTCAGTCTATGGGTGCGACTAAAAATAAACAAGAGGCCTACTCATTCAGTCACAAACGCAAGTTTATGTACTATTTACTTCAATTCACCTTGACTGTTCGTCAGACATGTGTCGATATTTGATAGTATAATTGGGCAGGGGAAGGAGGGACGTTTGTAACGTTTTTAGCAGCAAGGCAGGCTGTAAACATAGCGAGGGCCAGTGGGCGTGATTCTGAAGGTAAACGATAAGACTCGAATTGTTTAGAATTTCACATTCATACTGAGTAAAACTACACTTGAAATATGAACCACAGTTTACTAACGTGGAGTAAAGAAGACAAAATAACATTTAGAATTGGAAACAGACCTGCTCCGACGCCATGTTGTCCCTCCCTCAGCGCGTTTGACAGCGCGGGCGTCAGAAATAACGGAGAAGGGGACTTGGTGTGAGTGAGCCCGTTTAATATACGACCGCGTACGCGTTGACGTGGCTATTATTACGTTACGATTTATGGATACTATGGATAGTAACCTTACTCAAAATAAAACGAAAAACAAATCCGTAATTTCTCAACAGTTTTCCACACAGTAGTCTTTTTACACGCGCAGTTCCCGTGCGCGAGAGCGGTGGTTGCTTCCCGTGTCACCGACCAATGGGAGAGCCCATGTAGGGATTCCAAAATAGAAAAACACACATATGGATGGCCATTCAGACTTTCCATAGATAACTCAAGGGCGGGGTTTGTGAACTCCGGCCAAGCAATTATGCTTGGACAGCTTCCTCCCGGCATCTATGGGATTGCTTTACGCGTCTGCATTATTGTTGTGCGGAGATGGTTTTGTATTGTATTTGTGACTGCCCTTTAATTAACCAATATGGTTTCTTGAGATTTTATTTTTTTTAAATAAACTGTAAAAAATGTGCAGGTCATGGAATCAAAAGCATAATCCTTATATTGAAACTGAATTTAAATCACAAAATGGAGACAAATTCAACCAGTTTAAGATAGCACTAGTGTAGCACGGTCCAACTCTAACATGTAGGCAGGCAGCAGGATTTCGAGTTTTATTATCTGATCTAATAGCTTTGCTCAACATCGCTGCTCTGCACGTTATGTTGACGATACGGGACTGTCTGTTGGAGAGTCCGCTGTTGGCTCGAGACCAGGTGTCGTTTGGCAGTATGACATTACAATAGGCCGCTTCATTACATCACAGACACCTGGACCGAACGCAGTGATCTATGCCAGAGTTCTAGGATCGATGCACCGCCAAAGACACAGACATACTCAGAGAACAATGTCAGAAACTTGAATAAACACTCTCCAATCGTATTAAAGGCGTTGCTACAACTCCAGTGCTGCTTGGCATCTGTAGTGAAGGTAGGATAACAACGTCAAGAGGAAGAATTTTTACTACTGGGATATAAAGGACGGGCGCGCGCCGGTCACGGGCGCTCTCGTAGCAAACGAGGTTAAATCCATCGGAGTGTCCAGCAGCGTTTCAAGCCTTGCAGGATTAGCAAAAGGACATGGCCGACTCTCTCCGGAGGCTGGTGAACACATCTCCCTTCAGCGTTCTGCAAGACAAACTTGAGTCCTGGTACAAAGACTATCATGTAAGTCATCCATTATTTACGTGTGACCTCAATCTGACCATTGAGTACTTTTTAAGAGTAGAGTAGGCTATACTTGTTAGTACTGTTTCGCTATTCGTGCTTGTTTTTCTTTCGTTGCTGAACAACTAAATCTTAAAATAGATTATTTCAGTGGATTTATTAAATCTGACCGTAATCCTAATTTGATTTTAAAGATTTTATGTTAGACTTAAATCAAAAGTATATGTGCAGTGCCATCACAGCACTGGAGTAAAATAAAGCAGCAATTAGAATCGCGGGTTTTATCATGGTCACAATCTCAAATAAACAATGCAACATATGCGACAGTGTAGTGGAATTTACTCGTTTTTATCAGAACACAATGATTTCCCGGTAAAGTTTGGTTGCTATGGACGCCGGTCGTCATGGTTACGGTTAAACCTGTCCTTGCGCCCCCTAAGGCTGAAAGATGGATACGTTTCACTTTGCTTGGCTTCCACCGATACATGTTGAAGCAAAATATTAACAAAAATATGTTTTCTTGATGAGAAGTATACATGGTTGAATTAACGCGTTTATATTTGTGGACTGAAACACACTGTTTCTGTCTGGAAGAGCCAATTGATGACCTAGAAAAGACTCTGACTGTTCTAGATTTAGGCCATGTTTCTTTAAAGCCTATTAAACTCAGTCACCTGTCTCTCACCCTTTTGTCAACTGTCTAACTTGCCTGTCACCTATCACCTGTCTGACCCTTGTGTCACCTGTTCAGGTGGTGTCCTGTGATCACAATCTGAACAGGTGCTGTGAGCTGGTGGAGCTGACTGCCAAGATCCAGAGCCAGCTCTTCAACATCCTCAACCTCACTGCAAGAGAAGGTAGTGTTGACCAGGGACCTCTGACCCTCACTGCCGGAGCAGGTGGTGATGATCCACAACCTCTGACCCTTCCCTGCTTTTTCCTGTGCACCAGGTGGGCACTACGGCGGAGTCGATACACTCAAATCACGCCTGCTGCCATGGCTGGGCACCTGCTTCTCCATGGCAACACCCTCAGTCACCACGGACACCAGCCTCAACCTCATCCAGGCGAGTCACCAAGTGATTTTGTCTCTCAGAGCTCAGCCAATGACTGCCCTCTCCTTTCAACCCTTACTTTTTACCTTCCCTGCCCATAATGGAAACATCTGTATTTGTTTCGGATCTATGTTATTCAGTTATTTTGACCCAGGAAGATCTCACTGACATTATGCATCTCTTTTGCAAGACAAATAGATACCAGGATAACGTGGCATGTGTGCGGCTACTTGTGTGTGCGTGTGTGTGTGTGTGTGTGTGTGTGCGTGTGTGTGTGTGTGTGTGTGTGTGTAGGAGACGATTGAGAAGGAGAGGAAGATCAGGGAGCTCTCAGCCTCCCATGATGAAGACATGACCAAGATGGAGGCTCAGCTGAACTCCACACGTCTGCAGCTGGACTCTGTCAAGCAGGAGTGAGTCCTTCAGGACGTCCTGCACGATCTTCCTGCATGGCAGCTTTTACCAGTTGCGATGGTTATAAACAGTCGAATGACCGCGTCATCCTAACCCGTTGTGTGACTGTCATTACCTGTTGCAGACTGTCTGACACCCATATGGTGCTGGATGACACCAAGAACAAGTCTGCCACCACCCTGCTGGCCACTGAGGATGAGATCCTACAGTTGAAGGATGAGTGAGTGACCTTCGAACTTCTAGAAGACTCCACTAACAGTCAAGTCCAGGTACTCATGGCCACCATATGTTCCTGAGATTGTGTGTGGTGTGTGTCTGCGTGTCTGTGTGTGTGCCAGGCTGCGGGCAGCACAGGACCAGCTGGAGGTGTATAAGAGGAAGCTGGATGTTCTGGATGATTATGAGAGGCAGGTTCGTCTGCTGAGGGACGAGGTCCTTTTCCTCAGGTCTGAGAAGACCATGCTGCAAGAGAGGTGACGCACACACGCGTACACACATGCATGTACAGATACACTCATGTGCACACGCACTGACACACACAGTCTCTAATACCCACAACTAAACTAGCACACAGTACCACATCTCTTCTATTTGACCCCAATCTACCTTGCTCAGCCTCCCACCTCCCCCTCCCAACCCCGTCTCCCTCCTCTCGCCCTCAGACTGATCCGTAGCCGCTCCCCCAGCCCCCTCCCCAGGTGTTCCCGCTCCCCCAGCCCCATGAGAGCCGGGTCTCCCACGCGGGCCCGCCTCACCCTCTCCTCACGCCACGCCCGGCTGTTGTCTCGCTACGGCGACCTGTACGCCGTGGAGCGCCTGGAGGCCCAGAGCCTGCTGAGGCGTTACCACGATGACCTAGAGATGGTGCAGAGGATCCTGTTCATCGCCACCGTGGTATGACATTCCCTCCACAACCGCTCTCCTAGCAACCACCCTTACTGTAGTAACCGCCCCTAGCAACCACCTCCAGTCATGTCCGCCTCAGTAGAGTATGATAGCATATTTTTCCTGGTGTTGCAGCTGATATGTTCTCCCTGTGTGCACGTGTGTGTGTGATGGGTAGGAGTCGTTCCAGGCTGCTAAGCTGGCCTTCCGGCAGTTCCGTCTGCGTGTGAGGAAGACCCTATCCCCTGCCCACCTGGGCCCCCAGACCCTGGAGGAGGCTGTGCTGGACTACATCACCAGGAATCTGGACCTTTACGACGTTCAGGCCAGCGTTAACGTACGCCAGCTCACACACACACACACACGCACACACACATTAACACATGCTTAGGCTCACACACACGTTATCACGTGCACACATACCTGTGTGTTCTCTCCTGGGCGTGTGTGACGGTGTTGGTGTGGATCTCCAGGAAGTCATCAACGCCATGAACATGAACCCTCGAATCTCGTTCCCGAGGGAGGTGGACTTTGTCCTGATCAGCAGCTTCATCAGGGAGGTGTGTCGTGTGGCGTTTGCCATGCAGACCCTCGACCCTCCCCTGGACCTGGCCTTTGCCAGTGATGGAGAGCTCTACAACGACACCAGGTCACCACACACACAATCAATTAACTGAGTTTGTTGTTACATCCAGCTGCTGAAATGAGAGTAGAAAATTAGATATTCTAGATATTCTAACGTATCATAAATAGATAAGACATTGTGTGTTAGATACAAGCTTGCTAGTTAGCTGTTACTAACCCATCGTGTTACCAGTTCTAATGCTAACCTGCCACTAGAGGTCACTCTAAGCTAAGCAATCTCTCTGTCAAGCTCTCTCACATGTACACACTACCTCCCCCCCCCCACCTCCAGGTATCGTCGTAGTTATGACTCAGAGTTCACTGCTCCGCTGGTGGTCTACCATGTGTGGCCTGCTCTGATGGAGGGAGACTTTGTGCTTGTGAAGGGAGAGGCAGTCACCAAGAGAGGAGCCCTGGTACACACGCATGCACACACACGCAACATACATTCAACTCTATATTCATCGATTCAAATGTAAACGATAGGTGATGGCTGATGTAAGCTGTGTGTGTGTTACAGTGGAGGAGTCGCAGTAGGAGCTCCAGTCCAGTGCGGTCCCGCTCTGGTAGTCCCACCCGTACTCTGGTGAGTCTCTCTGTCCCTCGCTCTCTCTCTGTTTATTATTTCCTGCTCATTCTCTCTCGCTCCCTCTCTCTCGTTGTCTCTCTCCCCCTCTATCCCTCTCTCCCCCTCTATCTCTCTTTCCCTCTCTTCTCCTCTTCCTCTATCTCTCACTATCTCTCACTATCTCTCACTATCTCTCACTATCTCTCTCTCTCTCTCTCTCTCTCCCTCGCTACACCAGTGGAACTAAGTGTGTTGTTTTTCTGACCCTGTATAACATGCCCTCCCTCCTCCGAACCCAGGGTGAGCTCACACACCACTGAACCGCAGCAACACTGAACCGCAGCAACACTGACCCGTAGCAACACTGACCCGTAGCAACACAGCTCCTGGACGAGCTTAACAGACTCTTTTCCTCCTCCCTTCTAGGTTTTTAGCCACAACAGGAGTCTCTCTCCAAGTCGCCTGACCACCAGCCTCCTGTGAGGCTCTGCAGCAGGCCAGACCCCTGGTCCAGGGACACACACCTCTCAGTACATCTACATTACTTCTTATCAAACAAAGGGTCATTTTCAACTTTAACTCACTGGCTTTGACTCTCATTGGTGCTTGTGGCTCCTGTATGGAAATCGAGGATCATCAGAGTGATGTAGGCTAGATTCTGTTTGTGTTGATGTGTTTTATGTAATCCTTAACTATTCCCAACGACCCACATCTACTTAAAACGATATATTTCACTACCCAGTACTTAGATTCATGGTAAGAGTGTGAGGAACACCATGTCATGGTAGCGGTAGACCTGCACATTAGCACTTTCTTAGTATGTCTTAGTTAGAGTGGAGTTTATAGAATATAACCCCTAGTAGACCAGTCCATCTCCTTTCATTCCTGGTAGATCCATTGAATTAATCAACAGTTAATTTAGCAGTGTATCTAATTCACCCTCTTCTAGACCTCATGTTCTCTAATGTGGGTGAAGTTCAATGGCAAGAGCATGTGACTGCAGATCAAGAAGTCCTATGTTTCTTCTAAATGATATAAAAAGAGATATATTAGTGTTGTCTTCTCTGATCCTGGTGGCACCAGGGTCCTGTGTGTGTTTTGTTGGTGTTCTATTAAAACCCACTGGTGCTAAAGTTCACACAGAACTTTCTAACTTTGTCTTGACAAACCCCAGAGAACAATCTAGTATCCAGTCTCTCCCGCGTGCTGTTGATGTGTGATCGGTGCTTTTCGCACACACACACCTTAAAATAATCATGGGAAATGACTGAACAAGTGTTATATAAAAAAATGTATTGACATGACATCAGCGAGAATACGTCCCAAACTAGATGGCTTAGATGAGCAGATAAGCAGACGTCAGGGATGAGGAGTACTGTCTGTTTGTCCTGTGGCAGCTCAGCTCAGGCTGATGTGCTTCTGTAAGCCTCGGTGGCGAATGTAAAGGCTAACTGAAGCGAAGGTTAGAGGACAACCACTCTCTCTGTCCTACTCCACTCACACTGTGAAAGTACTTCAAATGGAAACGGTGCCTTTTATACATGTTGTTTTTGTTTTGTTTTGACAAATAAAGAATATTGATTCACTGCTTTGAATAAAGCGAGACTCGAATGACTCGAGCAGCCCACACACACACACACAGACACACACACAAACACACACACAGACACACACACACATACCCCAGCAGCACGCTGATTACACCCACAGCCTCGTCATGAGCAGGGAAATAAAAATAAACCGGTGTTGTTGCCAGGGTATCCCAGAGGGTAATTACAGTACGGCTTTGGAAACCAAGACTGACAGGAAAATTAGAAATCACAGCTGGCCAGAGACTGCGGACGCGTTATGAATTCATATGCCAACCATGAAAGCGCCTTCCTATTCTGTTCATGCTGAGACCATGTCCTTAGAGAACCTAGCGGGGGTTATTTTTACCTCCAGAGTATTTAGGTCCTCGGACATCCTTCCTGACCAATGGCATCGTCTCCCAGCACAGTTGCCCTCTGTGAAACCAGAGGTCGCTTCCTCTCTCCATCAGTCACATGTAACATCACTGCATCTGCTGTGGGCTGAGTAGAACAAAGGACGAACTCAGAGGCCTGTCACCCACTGTAGCTATCAGTGCACGCAGTTCACTCACGGGGGCAATGGGGGGCAATGTTGCTCCATTGAAACGCCAACAAGCCTGTGCAACGATGACAGAAGTCTTCTTTTGGAACCGAAAATAAGTTCCTGCGCTGGAAGGACAGGGAGAGGAAGTTGGGGTTTGTCTTGTGGCTCTCCAAGTTTCTGCACATCAGCAGCTTGGAGCCCAGCGTGTGGGTGGAGAAAACTCGAGCTAGTTCACCCATGTTTTGTGCTCATGATGTGTGAGTGCTGTGCAGACTATACATGAATGCACGTTCAAAACACCCAGTGGTAAAGCTTGTTCTTGTCAAAATCAAGTCTTACTTGCTAATTAGCAACTCTAATTAACCCAGTCTGACGAACCATATTTAATTAACCCAGTCTAATTATCCTAGCCTAATTAACCCAGACTAATGAACCCAGTCACATAAACCCAGTCTAAATAGCGTTCTCCAGGCCCTGCCTCTGCTCTGCTCCCAGGGAAACCCCATACGTAGTGGCTGTTCATTCAGCCTCTTCGGTGCAGAGCTAACACTCTTTTTGCTTGGCAGAGCAGAAAGGGTTAACACTGTGCTTCCTAGAACAGAGGATGTGTGTGTGTGTGTGTGTGTGTGTGTGTGTTAGGGGGATTGGGTGGGGTGGAGGGGACTGAGGATCTGTTACATGTGTTTGGTCACCTGGAATACAGCTCGCTGGTCCAGCTCTCCGGTCACAGGTCAAGGAATCGGTTTCCATGGTTACAGGTGTGTATCTTTCTCTTTGATTCTCAATTTCTGGGGATCACCCCCAGCCCCACCAGCAGCCACAGCTCCCCCCCCACCACACTCCCCCCCACACACACACTCCCCCCCACACACAAACACACACTCCCCCCCCACACTCCTCCCTAGTGGTTCCGCATGCGACAGGACAGCAGTACTGTATGGAGTTCTGCTCCTCTCATTACCAGAGTCCTGGAGAAGCTGGAAGGTCTCACTGTTGGACCTCCACGTCCTGTCTTGGAAGAGCTGTGTTGTGATTGGCTATGATCCTGGAGGATGCAGAGATACTGGTCTGGAGCTGGTGGTGGAGAGGAGATTACCCAAGCCCCCCACAGACCCCCTTAGCCCCCCCCCCCCCACAGCCCCTTAGCCCCACTAACCTTCCACTCCCCACCCCTCTCTGGAGCTGGCTGTAGAGTGGGGACTGCCCCAACCTCCAGCCAGACCCTCCTAACCCAAAACCTGGAAGGCTTCCCCTGGATCCTGGCTCGGCTGGTGAATTTTCAGGCCGGGCTGGTCCTCTGGTGTATTCCTCCCTCTCCCCCTTCCAACACCCCTCTCATCCCCTAGAACCCCACCCCACCACTCTAGCCAAGTTGTTCCCCCCTCCTCCTCCATCTCCCTCTTCTCCATCCCCCTGCACTCCCCAGCCCACCCCCACCTCTCCCATGCTCTCCCCCACTCTCCCCAGCCCCACCCCCGCACCCCGCACCCCCTTCATCCTGCACTCCCCAGCCCCCACCTCTCCCAAGCCCCTGCCAGATCAGCCGAGGAACATTAACAAGGCCCTATATCACCGCTCACGATGACAAGGTTACGGGTGACCAAACCACAGTGCATAAATCAAAGAGAATATGAAAATGGAGGAGGAGGGAGGGAAGGAGACAGGGAGGAAGGGAAGGAGGGAGGACAGGAATGAGGGAAAGAGTGAGCCAGGATAGGAATAAAAGAGGATGGAAGGAAGGAGGGAGATGTGGAGGAGCAGAGGAAGAACGGTTCTCACCAGAAGCCCTTTCTTCTGATTCTTTCTCACAACAAGCACACTCTTCAGACAGGATGGATTGGGAGGAGGCGGGGTGAGACTGGACTGCTGTCTGATGGAGTAATCTCTCTCTGGACTCGACCAGGAAACCATTGAACGGTACTAGTCCTGCTGGACCCTGCTGGACTCTGAGTTCACCACATCTGGTCCTGAGGACCGCTGAGAGCGGGAAAGGGAGAGAGAGATGGAGAGGAAGAGAGAGATAGCGAGATGATGAAAAAGAGAGAGAGGAACATGCGTGTGACAAAGACAGTAAATATCCACATGTGTGACATCATCCATCTATCCATCATGTTTATGTGAACACCCCCCCCCCTCCCCCCTCATTGAAGTTCCATCAAACCCAGAGGAGCAAAGTCCGAGCAGGCGTGACATCAGATATCCTCTTTCCCAGAAGAGCCAGCACAGGCCAGCAGGGCCCTTCTTCGTGCCCACCTTCCTGTCTGTTAAAAGGCCACTCGTGCCAGTAACCAGCTGGCCTTTGGTGCAGTGAGTCTGTGTCTGTGCACAGAATGTCACATATTTCCATGGCTGTCATCAGAATGTGACCTCCCTGTTACAGTGATAGATCCATTATTAAAGCCTGTCTTCTAGAACCAGACCAGTGCAAGATCCTGGGTTTCACCTTCTAGAACCAGGGTATATATGGTTCACTAGTTAGGAGAGTTCTGCAGTGTTAGCAACAAACTTGGCTGGAATACAGAGAGCATTGTGGGTCTGCTTGCTTGTTCAAACAGTCATGTTTTCATAAAGACATAAGGCTGGTGGGTTCCAAGGAGCTGTCTGAATCTGGTCCTGTTGAACGTTTGAATAAACACTTTTTCTGAAATGTTCTTGAAATACAACGACTCACACTAGGCTCTGAGGGAGGTGATGTGGTTCATGTTTTCCACAGAACGCGGAACGGTTCACACGTCAAGCTTGTTGTTCCCTATCTAGCTGTGAGCTGGCTGGCTAGCGAAGCGCTCCATTAGCCACTATGCTAGCCTGTCTGCAGAGCGCTTTGCAGGCTAACCTCTCACCTACGAGGGGGGGATGTGATCTTCTGGTGGAAAGCAGCCCTTGGAACGAGCAGCAGGCCAGGAGGGAGGATGGATGACACCGGGCTGGGGATGGAGACCTAGTCACACTGCAAGCCCCCCACCCTCCCAGGGTGTCTAAGACACACACACACACACACACACACACACACACACACACACACACACGCACACACACACGCACACACGCACGCACACACGCACCACACACACACACACACACACACACACACATACACACACACACACGCACACGCACACACACACGCACACACGCACGCACACACGCACACACACACACACACACGCACACACACGTACACACACACACAGAGAAAGTTTAGAGAGCAGCTGCTAAAACTCTTACAGTGAAAGTAACCCAGCCACACTTGTTTTTTTTTCCTTTCTGTTTCTTATTTCCTGTTCGTTTCTTTCTACTCTCTCTCTCTCTCTCTCTCTCTCTCGCACACACACACACACACACACACACACGATGAACACGCTCATGGAATCATCAAATTCCAGGGACATTACAGAAAGTGAAATAAAGGAAAAGAAGGGGGTAAAGGGAATGAAAGGCTTCTCTTTCCACATGAACACCTCTCCATGTTGAGAGACGCCTTTTAGATGACTGTGTAGCACAGGCTCCAAGCAGAACAGCCTGGCAAGGACATCACACAAAGCCCCCAAGTCAACCCATATATCAACAGTCATGCACACACGCACTTCCCTATATCACACAGACACACATATACACAGCCTCCTTAGTATGCCTGTCCATAATAGTCCTACACACACACACACCGTCCCCCCTATCACAGTCACACAAACACACACGCAACATCCCCAGGATCACACTGTCACACGCACTTGCATACAGAAATACTCACACACACACACAGCCTCCTGAGTATCACACAGGCGCACAGTCACAGCCTCTGTCTCTTGCACACACACACACACACACGCACGCACACAAACACACACACATACACACACACACACGCACACAAACACACACTCTTCTCCTGAGCCAGATCTGAAGGCATTTCCTCCAGGCGGAGCTGCTTCTACATGGTTATTTATGTTGGACTGCAAAGAGTTCCAGAGGGGTGGAGAACACTGGAGAATGTTGGAGAACGTCTAGGGAGGGTCGGAGAACGCTGGAAAGAATCGGAGGAACATCCAGGAAGCGTTGCAGAACGTTGGACTGGAGTTGTTTAACTTTAGCATCCTTTCGAGGACGTTTCGTAACTTCTGCCAGTTTAACTTTGGGATTCAGTACCAGATCTCCCCAGCAGGTGGCAGTAAGACTCTGCATTTTCCCTGCTTCCACACTGGCCTCTCTCAGAGAGCGGGGTCAAAGGCACAGACGACTGGCACACACCTCACACTCTGCTCCCTCTGGGGCTCGCTGGGACAGGGAGACTAATATTAATGCAGGGATGTGACAAGAGGGAGACTAGGGGGAAGCGGAGGGGGGAGATGGAGAAAGCAGAGGTGAAGGAAAGAGAATGGAGAGGGGAGACCTGAATGGAGGGTGAGATGAGAGAGACGAGGCAAAGAGAGAGAGAAAGAGGGAGAGAGAGGGAGAAAGAAAGGGAAAGAGAGATAGAGGGAGAGCTAGAGGGACAGATAGAGCGAGAGAGAGAGGGAGAGAGATAGAGAAGGGGTCTTGTGACCCATACCAACGTTACGGTCAGTTGTCATCCCCCTGGAGGTGACCCATGCTGGCTGTGCATAAAGAGGGGTATCTGTGTGTGTAGATGCGTCTGTATATTTGTGTGTTGAAGATAAATGAGCTCTCCACGTGCTGGTAAGCATGTTTCCAGATGTGTGTCCAGTCTGGCCAACACAGAGGTACAGTACCTCTACTGTCCTGCAGGGGTGCTCTACAGACATGTATAATCCAACATAGACCTAAAACAGTCCAGTTTAAGCGTGGTTTTAAGGTTAGGATTAGGACAGTGTAAGGGATAGAACAAGGTTAGGGTTAGGACTGGGTTAGGGCCAATACAAGGTTAGGGTTAGGACTGGGTTAGGGCTAGTACAAGGTTAGGGTTAGGACTGGGTTAGGGCCAGTACAAGGTTAGGGTTAGGACAGGATTAGGGCCAGTACAAGGTTAGGGTTAGGACAGGATTAGGGCTAGTACAAGGTTAGGGTTAGGACTGGGTTACGGCCAGTACAAGGTTAGGGTTAGGACAGGAATAGGGCCAGTACAAGGTTAGGACAGGGTTAGGTAAAGGTTTAAGATTTAGACAGAGTGTTCCATCTGAGTACAGTTCCACTACTAGAGTGTTTTCCTCAAATTCACTTCCTAAGAACAAGATGAGGGTGAGGATGTAACAGTAACAGTGAGTTCTGAGGACTGTTCCCTCCACTGTCTCTTCTGGGAAGGTTCCTGCTGTGTTTGAACGTAGCAGGGCGATGAACACACACACAGACACACAAACAGCATCACATCTATGATGAACACACACACAGACACACAAACAGCACCGCAACTATGATGAACACACACAGACACACAAACAGCATCACATCTATGATGAACACACACACACAGACACCACAGCATCTATGATGAACACACACACACCACAGATGAACACACACACCACCACATCTATGATTAACACACACACACACACCACAGATGAACACACACACATCACAGGAATTACAGTGAAACAAACACGATGTATTTCCCACCTCAGTGGGGTCCTACAGGCAGAGCAGTCCCCCTGCTATCTGCTGTCTATTTCTGTGCTATTAATGCTTTTCCTGACAATCTGTGCTTGTTATGCTTTGCGAAATGTCATAATGGATACAGATGTGATGCTGTGTGTGCGTGCGTCCTGTGTGTGTGGGCGAGTGTTTACCTTCTGAGTGTCTGTTAGTGGGAGTTTTTCCCAGAATCGGCTGATGTCAGTGAGGCTGTCCACCAGAATAGGAAGTAGAATCCCCATCTCCTTCCTGGTTACCGACTGCTGCACTTATACTCCACTATCGGCATTTCTGGTCTGATCCTCGAGGAGAGGTCTTGTAAATATGGAAACCCAGTCTCGTAATCATCTAGTCTGGTCTGTTCCTGGAAGACCCACTATCATCTACCACGGCCTGGTGTAGATGGAGAGAACAGAAGAGGAGAGAAAGCGGAGGTGAAGTGAGAAAGCGAGAAGGGAGGGAGAGAAGACAAAGAGAGGGAAGGATCAGAGAAACAGAGGGGAGGGACAGGAGGGACAGGAGGACAGAAGGGGACAGGAGGACAGAATGACCTATAGAGAGGACAGGAGGACAGGAGAGACAGG
>BROE01000028.1:6933358-6946901 GCA_036571765.1 Plecoglossus altivelis
TGACTGCTAGGCCTTTCTAAAGAAGATCAAAAAGGATTAGCAATGATCACGACCAGAACACACTGTTCACAGAGGTAAAAGACACAGTTGCACGCACTAATTGTTAACAGACATAGTGTCTGGAACAAACCATCTTGGACAATTCATGCCTAAGGGTTGCAAACAACTGTAACCTGGAAGCATGACCAAGAAATGTCACAACAAACCACAGTTATGGAGCGCTTACAATGTATTACAATGATTCTCCAATCCTGTCTGTTGTGCAATGGAACAGGCATGGATAGCAGGGAAAGAGGGGAGGGTGGACAACAAAGAGCCAAGAGAACAGAATAGAGATGAGGACAGCGGAGGTCAAGAGGAGGAGGTGAAGAGGAGGAGGTGAAGAGGAGGAGGTGAAGAGGAGGAGAGAGCAGAGAGACGGTGCAGGTGAAGGACGGGAAGAAGAGAAAGCAGAGAGAGGTAAGAGCAGAGGAGAAGTGGAGGAAAGAGACGAAGAGGGAAGAGCAGAGAGTGGAGATAGATGAAAAGAGAGCAGAGGAGGTGAAGGAGAGAGGGAGTGATGAGAGGAGAGCAGATGAGGTGAAGGAGAGAGAAAGTGAAGTGGGAGAGCAGAGGAGGTGAAGGAGAGAGAGAGTGAAGAGGAGAGAGCAGAGGAGGTGAAGGAGAGAGTGAAGAGAGGAAGAGGAGGGTGAGCAACAGACACACCGACCAACATCAACATGATAAAGTTATTTTATTGATTAGCGGTACAGGACAAACTAGGACGTCAGACTGTGGATCTCCTTCCTAAATAAAGTGCACTTCATATTCACCCCCAACCCTCACAGTCTGACCTCACTTCCTCCACCACTTCCTGCTCCCACCCTAGGATCGATATATGAAGGTTGAGACACGTCAGTTGATTAGCTATGAACCTTTGCGTATTTTGTGGAAGTAAATTGCTCATAAAAACCCAACATGGGGCCAGTTTTGACGGAAATCATTATGGTGGAAGGCAAGTTTAATTCAATTGTGCCTTTAAGTGGATTTATATTTAGCTGAATTGTGTAATTATTCCATGATAAATGATGTATCTATGATTAGAGACACATTATAACTGATTGTGCGTGATGATTCAGTTAGCTTTAAGCTAATTGTCGGTTGCTATAGGTGACAAATTACCACTGGTCCCAAGAAATCCCAAACTTCATGACGTTGTAGTCTCAATGTCGCTATACCCACCCTAGGACCCTATGATGGGAGCACAAGGAGAGCTGGAGCAGAGAGGAGGAAGGATGGGGAGAGGATTGAGACGCAGCCGCAGGTACACTGCTGAGGAAGAGAGGAGCTGAGTGCTGCCTGCTGGTACGGAGGTGCTCATGGAAGATTCAACACACCTCACACACACACACACACACACACTCCTCATGCATGCCTCACACACACGTCTCTCACACACACACACCAACTTCACACACAGTTGCCTTAGCCCAGGTGTTCCAAGTCCCCAGGTGAAAGACAGAGGGAGAGGTGAAGGAGTGGAGTGGAAGAGAGGAGGAGGAGAAGAGGAATGTGATATATTCATAGTGTGATTGAGGTTAAACAGCACAGTATTCTAACAGGTTCACATGTAGTCAAGTAATATTTCTGACTTCTTCCTCTAAATTCTCAAGGGATTCTAATGTCTCCCAGTTGTCAAAAATAGATCTGTCCTATTCAGCATCAGTCGTGTTTCCATCAGACAGTGTGTATGTATCCATCACAGAGACCACAGTCCTCTTGTGACATTGTTCCAGTTGTGATGTCACAACCTTAGTTTGGCACCTCTTACATCACCTCAGACAGACAGGCAGACAAACCGACATACAAACACACACAGAGACAAAAGTTGGGGAAGTGGGCGGGGTCAGGAGGCTGTGTGACTGCTCTGGCAGGACAGGATGGGTGCAACACAGTGGTTACCATTCTGGCTATCAAGGTCACACAGAGGTCACCATAAAGACACTATATAGGTCATACAGAGGTCAACGTAGAGGTGTAGAACAGTCCAGATGATAAAGGTGTGACGTATCCAGTCTTGAAGATGTCAGCATCCCTCCCCAAACACAAGCCTGGACCTGAAGTATCCTCGGGTTCCCTCACTTGTGGTTCTATTGTTGTTGTTGGATTGGGTTGTTCTAAAGTGCAGTCCAGATGCAGGTGGGTGAAGGTGTTTCTATCCTTCCCAGCATGTTGAGAGCAGGAAGGGGCTGATGGGAAATGTAGTGCATCGACCCCAGAGGCTGCTAGAAAGGGGAGGGGGGTTGGCACTGGGATATCCTGAGGAGAGGTCATGGGTCACAGCACCCATCCTGCTCTCTCTCTATCTAGCCCTCTCTCTCTCTATTTAGCCCTCTCTCTCTCTCTAATTAGCCCTCTCTCCCTCTCTCTATTTAGCCCTCTCTCTCTCTCTAATTAGCTCTCTCTCTCTCTCTCTCTATTTAGCCCTCTCTCTCTTTGTTTAGCACTCTAACTATCTCCCTTTCACAGTCTCTCTCTCCTCCCTCTCTGTCTACCTTTCTCAGTGTCTCTCTCTCCTACCTCTCTCTCTATCTCTCTTAGTGTCTCTCTCTCTTCCCTCCGTCCGTCTGTCACTCCCTGGACTGGTAGAAGAGGATGTATCCAGACTCAGAATTCTTGGAGATGTCTGAGGTCAGACCGTAGAACTCCTCAATGGCCTGGGCGTCGATTTTCTGAACAGATGAAAGAAGAGCGGTGAGACAGACACAGGGAGAAAGATAGAGAGATATAGACAGACAGAAAGAAAGAGATGGAGAGACAGGAGGCAGACAAAGAGTAAGTTAATGACAGACAGAGAGAGAGACAGAGAGGATGAGTACTGTACGCGACAGGGACGCCAGTTTGCCATGACAGCAGCAGCTATTTGTCACTCACCTCTACGATGTCATCATCGAACAGAAGCCAGAAACCATGACTCTTCACTATAGTGATGTAATGACCTCTGTTGGGTCCGCTGGGGGAGGGAGTGGGTGAAGGGGGAGAGGGACGGTGGGTGTGAGAGAGAGAGTGGAGGGGGAGAGGGAGGGTGGATGTGAGAGGGAGAGTGGAGGGGGAGTGAAGAGGAGAGTGGAGGGAGAAGGAGGTGGGTGTGAGAGGAGAGTGAGGGTGGAGGTGGGGGTGTTAGAGGGAGAGTGGAGGGGGAGAAGGAGGATGGGTGTAGAGGGAGAGTGGAGGTGGGAGAGAGGGGAGCGGTGGGTCTTTGAGGAGAGGTGGAGAGGGAGGGTGGGTGTGAGAGGGAGAGTGGAAGGGGGAGGTGGGGTCGTTAGAGGAGAGATGGAGGGGAGAGGAGGGTTGTTAGAGGAGAGTGGAGGGGAGGAGGGTGGTGTGAGAGGGAGAGTGGAGGGGGAGAGGGAGGTGTGTGTGTGGGGGGGTGGGTGGAGGGGGAGAAGGAGGGTGGGTGTGAGAGGGAGGAGTGGAGGGGGAGAGGCGAGGTGGCGCGGTGAGAGAGAGGGAGGGGAGGGATGGTGGGGGGTGTTAGAGGGGAGAGTGAGGGGAAGAGGGAGGGTAGAGGGAGAGTGGAGGGGAGAGGTGAGGGTGGGGTTGAGAGGGAGAGGGTGGAGGGGGAGAAAGGAGGGTGGGGTGTGAGAGGGAGAGTGGAGGGGGAGGTGGGGGGTGTAAGAGGGAGAGTGGAGGGGGGGGAGAAGGGAAGGATGGGTGTGAAGAGGGAAGAGTTGGGAGGGGGAGAGGGAGGGTTGGGTTTTTTGAGGAGAGAGTGGAAGAGGGAGGGTGGGTGTGAGAGGGAGACGTGGAAGGGGGAGGTGGGGGGTGTTAGAGCGAGCCAGTGGAGGGGGGAGAGGGAGGGTGTTAGAGGGAGAGTGGAGGGGGAGAGGGAGGGTGGGTGTGAGAGGGAGAGTGGAGGGGGAAGAGGGGAGGGATGGGTGGAGGAGAGGAGTCCGAGAGGGAGGGTGGGTGTGAGAGGGAGAGTGGGAGGGGGAGAGGCGAGGGTGAGTGTGAGGAGAAGAGTGGAGGGGGAGAAGGGAGGTGGGGGGTGTTAGAGGGAGAGTGGAGGGGAAGAAGGGAGGGGTGAGAGGGGAGAGTGGAGGGGGAGAGGGAGAGGGTGGGGAAGTGTGAGAGGGAGAGTGGAGGGGGAGAGGGAGGGTGAGGGTGTGAGAGGGAGAGTGGGAGGGGGAAGAGGAGGTGGGGGGTGGAGAAGGTGAAGAGTGGAGGGAGAGAGGGTGGGAGAGGGGAGAGAAGAGATGGAGGGGTGAGAGGGAGGGTGGGGGGTGTAGAGGGAGAGTGGAGGGGAGAGGTGGTGAGGGGAGGGTGGGGGTGTGTGAGAGGGAGATGGGGACAGGATAAACATCAGCAATAAGGCTAAGAGGGAAATAGAATTTGTGACTCACAGTGTACATTAATGTGTCCTACCTCCCACAATCATTCTTACGTGTGTATTTACGTGTGTGTGTACCCTACCTCCCACAGTGCACCACCACAGCCACCAGGTCGTACATGCGGTCCAGGTTGAGGGCGTCTGCCGAGGTGTTGAAGAGGCGGAGCTCCAGGGGGAAGACGACGCGATAGGACAGCTTGGTGTAGCGGTGGAGCTGCTCCATGTACTTGAACCTCTTCAGGTGCAGCGCCAAGATCATGGGGAGACGCTTCACACGCATGCTGGGGGCACGGGGGCACGCGCACACACACACAGATGTACACACACACACACACACATAGATATATATACACACGCGCACACACACACAGATATACACACACACACACATAGATATATATACACACACACACACAGAAAAAGATACACACACAGATACATTCACACACGCACACAGACAAATACACATACACATAAATACATACAGATACACACGCATATTCACAAAAATATTCACAGACACTCAGTATGTGAGTGTGTGTCAGTATGTTAGTCAGTGTGAGTGTGTGTGTCAGTGTGTGAGACTATGAGTGTGTGTGTGTGTGTGTGTACCTACCGTTTCTGAGCCTCCTGTTTGCTACAGCAGGTCTCACAGTAGTATTTATATTCACTACACAACGTCTCTGTGTTGCTGAAGTCCCTGGAGGAGAGAGGGGGGGGGTTCTGGGTTCTACCTGAGACAGTGTGTGATAGAGGTGTTCTGCTCCACATCCACAGAAAGATCCAGAAAGTCCTCGTCTTTACTACTGACCTGAGGAAAGGAGCAGAGCATCAGCATCCAGCTGCAACACACACACATTACACACACACACATTATACACACACGCACACACTACCCACACACATTACACACACACACACACACATAATACACACACATTATACACACACACACATTACACACACACATTACACCCACACACCCACATTACACACACACATGCATTACACACACATTGCACACACACATTACACACACATTACACACACACACACATTACACACACACACACACACACACATTACACACACACACACAAACACATTACACACACACACAAAGCCATGGCCACAAACAGCTGCCTCTACGCCTCAGTGTTTGCTGCTGACAGCTGTGTCTCTGAGCATCACAGTCACTTCACTATGGAGATATGTCTGTACATGGTCATCCCTCTCTTCCTTCCTCCCCCTCCGTCCTCCCTCCCTCTCTCTCTTCTCCAAGGGCAATCGTTCTGACGTCAGCTAGCAACACTGGTCTCCATGATAACAGGAGATTTTACACAGTGGGCTTTGTGTACATTTTTTTGTGTGTGTGCATAGGTGTGAGGTGTTGTGTGTGTGGAGAGTGTGTGTGAATGAGTGTGTTTGCAGCATGCAGTTGCATGAATGTGTGTGTGCGCTCTCGTGGTCGCCTCAGTCCTCATCTTACCGTCTCACAGTTGAGGCAGCGCGTCTCATTGGTCAGCGTCCCCTGGAAGATGTCATGCACCCAGGTGGGCTCTGCCTTGGACTCCGCCTCCGGCTCCGTAGCAACGCTCTTCAGACGGCCGTTGGGCCGCTCCCCCCTGCCGCCCTCCCTCCCCCCCTCCCCCCTCCTCTCCTCCTGCAGGATGTCCGCTACTGTGTTGAGAAGGTAGTTGAGGAACTCGTGGGCATCCTGCTGCATGTAGTTATCAAAGAGATCTGGGGGGAGAGGGAGGGGGAGAGAGAGGAGGAGAGGGAGGGGGAGAGGGAGGGAGAGTGAGGAGGGAAGGGAGAGAGAGGTAGGGAGAGAGGGAGGGGGTGAGAGGAGGGAAGAGCGAGAGATAGAGGGGGAGAGAGACAGAGAGAGAGGCAGTTGAGTGAAGCAGTCTAACAGAGATGTTCATTGTTGGTCCACATAAAGAGCTTCCTGTAGTCTAACAGCAGAGAACAATCTGCCTCTATTCAGCTTTGCATGACCTTTATCACTGACCACAGCACACCTGCCCTGCTTCCCCCCCCGCCCACACCTCCTTACACCCACCACCCCTTGCGTTGCCCTCCACACCCTACCCCCCACCTTGATACCCCACCTTCCCCAAGATGGCCTCCACCCTGTTACCCCTCCTTCCCTTCACCCACGCCGCTCCCCTCACCGTTCTCCTTGCGTAGTCTGGAGATGAACTTTTTTGGGGGTATGACCCCCACCTTCTTCTTCTGGGTGGTGATGCTGTGGAACAGGTCAGCCAGGCAGGTGAGCAGGGTCTCCTTCCTCTTCTGCTGGGCCCGGTAGCCCAGAACGTTCTCCCGGAACGGCCGGCAGAAATACAGAGCCTGGAGCACCGAGTTGCAGTAACATGTGTTCCCAAACTGGGGGAGGAGAGGAAGAAGGAGGGGGAGGAGGACACAAGGGAGGAGGAGAGGGAGGAAGAAAGGCGAAAAGAGGGAAAAGGAAAGGAGACAAAAAAGATGGAGAAGACGAGGAAATTTACACAACTTTAAAACTAAAAGGAGAGATCATGGCTGACTGTCTTACACGCATAACCAGCCAACATGGCTGGAATTCAGGGACCATGCAATGGAGCTCTGACCTCTGACCCCTACAGCCACACATGGGGTCCTACAAGGCAACAGAGATGACGGGCACTTACGTTGACCAATCCAAAGTAGTGTTCGTTGATTGGGAACTGCTCTGGTCCAATGTCTTTCTCCAGAGCAGAGGCATTGGTGCCCTGAGGGAGAGCGAGAGAGAAGAGAGTGAGAGAAGGTGGGAGGGAGGGAGAGAAGGTAGGAGGGAGGGAGAGAAGGTGGGAGGGAGGGAGAGAAGGTGAGAGGGAGGGAGGGAAGGAAGAGAAGAAGAGATACTGGATACGGCTAAAATAAAGCTTGGACAATCATGCAGTATGAGTGACAGGACCGTTGGAGCCAGAGATGAGATGTAATCGTATTTAGTACAGCCCTGACAAGGACAGGTGATCTTGGATTTCCTGATGTACTTTCTACACACACTTTTCTGGACGTCGCTTTGGATGAACGTACACACTGTCAAACAGAAATGTCACCACATTCCAGTTACTGGTGTATTTCCCAAAGTCTCCAGTTCCCCAGGCAGACAAGCCCAGCTCATTCATTGCGAGAAGCATGAATCAGATCAGATCTCTCGTCTCTGGTGGGTATGTGTCACTGAGGACATTGAGGAGCGTTTAACGTGGTGTAATAGAGGTCACAGCCCAGTCCTCTACAGAGCCCTGTGACTTCCAGCTCAAGCTTCTGACTGGCTTTGTTGAGGAAGCAGGAGATTCTTAAACGGCTGTCATTTTCTCTCAATAGGACCGGAGGTTCATATCTTTCTTTGTCAGGCTGCCTTTTAAACTGTAACATGTACGCAGTCGCACGGTCACACACAAAGATACACACAAAGGTGTGCAAACATAGATACACACACAATCAAACATGACTAGTTGACCTAAACAAACCTCCACTCTCGTGCTAGACTAGTGTTGTGCCCCCAGACGCACCCCTGCCTGGGAAAGCACCCCCTACCATGGACTATTATGTCTTCAGACCTGACAAAATGATTCATACACAATTTGAATGTACCTAATGTTGGGGTAGAAGAGAGGAAACGTAAGCGGTTGGAGAGTATTTCATAGCAGGCCTTGTATGCCATTTGATATAAATGCAATGCACCCTTTCAACTCAGATTAGCCCGGTTCTAACGCGGCAGAACCATGTTCTCCACCTGAACCGGATATGTTAATTCAGGACTAAGTGTCACTGGACCGACGCGGCACCTGTCATCCCGGAGTGACGGTCATACAGAGAGAGCATCATTCGAGACAGTGACCATAGCTATGTGTCGGGCTCTGGACAGCTACTAGCCTACTGGAGGCCCAAGCTCCTACTATAACCTTCCACACATCGCTCTCCTTGACACCCTTAGCAACCCACCCTCTTTTTCTCGCATCCGCCCCCACCTCCCCCCCTCCAGGATAGAGAGTGTGTCGCTAGGAGGAGATATAAGTCGCTGAGCCGGTTTTATACCGACTGTGAGAGCGAGTCGCCGACCATGTTCATCACACAAGGTGTTTGACATTGACTTGTCAATCGACAAATAGCTAGCTCAGTACTTACCATATTACAGATGGAGGCGATATTTCTGACAGTCATTTATGTTACAGGGTCCCCCTCACCGGCATCTTTATAAAATAAACATGATTTCGGAGCAGCGCAATGTTTAGAAAAGATGTGAATATATTTTAATTCACACAGTCGCTGTCCAGAGGCCACTGCAACCCAAACGCATTAAAGGGAAGCGATGCCCCGTCCAGACGACACGCACAGCAAAAGGCATTCAGCCTCAAGTAAAGATATAAATCGCTAATATTAAAAGTCAGGATGACCTCATTGTAGCGGACATCTATATTATTTTGCAGTGAAAAAATGCTATGATGGCAAAATGCATGAATGACTAGTAAACAAAGTTGTGTCAGGTTGATAGCAACGGATTACAACCACACACTAGCTATGGAAACACGAAGGCCCGCCTACTTCAATGCACAAGTACAGGGGATTGGTAGAGAACTCCATTATTTGATTGACTGACCTATCGGACCACTGATAAGCCACGGCTTTTAGTCCTTGATTCAGTAACTGCCAGTCGCCTGACTTTGAGTGGAACAGGGGTGTTAGGGACTTGAAGTTTTCATCTGAAGAAAAATGTTCTAACTCTTACCTGCATCGTGTCACACTGTTCTTTGTTTAACCTTTTGATTAAGGGGATCTTTACGACAAACTACTTTTACTATTGTATAATATATCTACTACTAACAAGAATTGCCTATTGCCAGCAGTATAGTGACGAATGTGTCACATGTACACATAAATATATCAAACACAAATAGAACACAGGGGTGAAACACAATAAATATACAGAATAGAAAAGCATATAAGACAGAGAGTAACTCCAACATAGTCAGAGAGAGAGAGAGAGAGAGAGAGAGAGAGAAAGAGAGAGAGAAGAGAGAGAGAGATAGAGAGAGAGCGAAGCGGAGGAGAGAGAGAGAGAGAGAGAGGAGAGAGAGAGAGAGAGAGAGAGAGAGAGAGAGGAGGCCTGCAGAAACAGAAAAAGAAGGAAAAAGGGACAGAGAGAGCGAGAGGGAGAGATGGACTGAGGCACAGGCCCAAACTGGGTGATTAGAAAGCTACTGTGACAAAGATATGATCTTCCTCCGGTCCACTTTGAAGACTGACTGAGAAAGAAAACCTCCCTAAGTCATGCCCCAGGGCCCAACCCAGACCCCTCTTCTCAGGTGGGACTTAGCAGGCTCCCTAAATACCAATTAGACGGCAATAACATAGCGGGAGGGGGAGGGAGATGAGCTAGGGGGATGGGGATTGTCGTGAGGTGGGAGGAGATGGGTGGGAGACAAGTGAGGAGGGGGGAGGGAGGTGAGGAGAGGTGGGGGTCATTCTCCTCGGCTCAGCAGGGAGTCAGCCTTCCCAGGTCTGTCATCCTCTCCTGTTAGGTGGCCCCAGCTCACAGCCTGCTGATAACGATCTGGGCAGCATTGACATGCACACAAGGAGGAGGGGAAAGAACAGTTGTGAGCAACAGACTTTGAGAGGATGGCAAAAAAGGAAAGAATTCAGACGGAGAGAAACAGCAGCGTGGCTGTTTTGAGGAGGAGGTTGGGGAGGGAGGGAGTTCAGGGGGGGGGGGGGGGGGGTTAAAGGTTGGGGGTGATTAGAGTTAAATTAGCTTTTCAGGGATAGTTGTTGACCTGAGAGCAGGAATGCAGAAGGGTCTATATAATTAGCTGATTGACAAGTTCCCATCTACAACTGTGGCTACTTTGGCTCATCTCACATGACATGACAACACACACGGTCGTCTCTGAGATGTGTACAGAATGTTCTCTGAAATGTTCCCTCTGGTTGACAGCTGACTGCAGATTAGAGGGTAGTTTTGCATTCAGATATCTTCTAATCCACTTACAAGTAATGTTCTGTGCACGTCTGAATGCTTCTCCAGTACACGGCACCAGAAGGTTTAGGCTTATTGGCTATAATAGCGGTGTAAGATATGGTTACTGGCTATAACAGTGGTGTGACAATCTGGCTGACTCACCAGACACATTTAAACCAATCAAACGAATCTTGAGGTCATCTTATCAAGCTTAAGTGGGTACTGTGGTGCCTCTGGTCATCCTGTGGCATCAGGAAAGGATGACTGCTCCCTTAAAATACCTGCAGGGGTTCAGAGAGGATGAAATAGGGGGAGGAGGGATGCAGAGAGGGAAGGGGGAGGGAGGGATGGACAGAGCTAAATGCTCCAAAACCTCTCCATGCTCTAGTGTGTGTGTGTACGTGTGTGAGAGTGTGTGTGTGTGTGTGTCAGAGAGTGTGTGTGTGTGTGTAAGGGGAGGGGAGCCTTGTAGTCACACAGTCAGGTCACAGGTCCCCTCTGAAAAAAGTGGACTGCTACGGATCAAAAATATTCAATATGAAATATTTCTAATCTTCAATCTTCCAACCAGGCAAAGAGTTCATGTTGCCTTTGTCTCCATCACCTCGCTTTCTCTCACTCTCTCTGACTCAACTGGAAGGGCAACTCTGCTGTCATGGCAACACCAGAACACCCCCCCCCCCAAGACGGGAGCACTGGAGTTTAGGGTGACACGGCAAACGGGTTCAGACGTGTGTGTGAACATGTGTTTCTGTGTGTGAACATGTCTTTATACATGTGTGTGTGTGTGTGTGTGGGCGTATAATCATTTATAATATGATATTTGTAACATCGATATAATTCTCGCTGCGCTCCTCTCCTCCCACACTTCCGACTAGGTAGAAGGCTCTCACGTCTTATAGTCGTCAGAGGGTGACCTTGATTACACACACATACTCACCTTTCTCTGAGTCACACATACACACACGCGCGCGCGAACTAATCTCTCTTTGTTTCGGAATCACATAGACAAGCAGCTGTGGGTGGGAGCACATCTCAAGAGGGTTCGTGTGCAGGTGGAGTTGGAAACACAACATCACGTGTTTACATAGTGTGTTAAGACTTTCGGTGTACACAGTGTGTGTGCTTAACAGTGTATGTGAGAGAATGAAACTCATACCAGATCTGTCATCTATCTCCAGCAAACAGGAACGAGAAGCAGGAATCTCCACTACCCGCTGAAGTCTCTCCTCCCCAGTCCCACCTTCCTGTCTCTCCTCCTCTGCCTCTGGAGTATCGCTGTTCTCTCCTCCCTGGTCCCTTGACAATATTAATATCTTATAATCTTAATAAGACATTTTAGGTTTGATCTGCAGATGAAGATTGACATACACCACACAAGTCTTTAACTTTGTCCAGCTCTCGGAGCATCTTAAATTGAGTGAACTCCTTTACAACACAAGGGTTCATTTGACACCGTTTCACTTGATGAGTGTTTACTAAGTCCACTCTCATCATCGTGAGCATCCTAGGTGTTAAATCCAAACTGTGTTTTTGTAAATATACAGTATGTTACTGCTCCTTCAGCACTACTGGCTTCACGTTGCTTTAGCCCTCGGGGGAATTGTAGAGGGGGTGGGGGTGGGGGGGGGGATGACAACACCAAGTGGTGTACCCCGGCCACACACACACGTGCACGCACTCACACCCCTTTTGAAATGCAGAGATTTGCAAATGAGCCCAGCCGAGGGAATGTTGCCATTTCAATAAGAAGAAACCTCTTTTCCTTTGTCTGAATTCTCCCTTGGATAAGAGCTCTGAAGATTTCCCATCAGTCCCTGGAAATGCAAACGCACCTGGAGAGGTAAACACAGAGTAGATCAACCTAAACACATCCCTGAATGCTTCTATTCTTTTCACTGTTTCCCTCGGCTTCTTTTACATCTGTAAAAAAAACAAAAACAAAACATTTGCCGAAGCCCATTCAGATGTTGTGTGTGTGTGTGTGCGTGTGTGTGTGTTGGGACCCGACAGGCAGAGTCAAGTGTTACATTTGGCTGGAAGGATGGAGGTCTGGCCAGTGTAGACACCTGAGCGCCCTGTTGCTGTGTGGAGAGAGTGAATCACTGGCTGTCAGTCATCCTGCCATTTCTATCATACCTCAGTTACCCCCCCGAAGACAATAAATACTCCCCTCCATACCCTCCCATTTTCTATGGTACTTTACTCCCATTCTGCCCCCATTAGCCATCTATTGTCACCCCTGTGCGAGTCTCCCCTCCTCTGCTTTCCTCCCCCCTCTTCCATTCTGTGTTCCTCTCCTCCCCCCCTTCTTCCTCCTCCTCCTGCTCTCAACACACACACCTGATTCCTGCCATTACAAACACACACACAATTCCGCAACCACCGTGAATATACACACCTCTCACTAACTGTTCACCTCAGTGTTCTGTGTGTGTGTGTCTGGGGGGCGGTCATATGTCACACCTCAGTTTGCAGGCAGGATGGAAGACCACATGTCTCTGATACTTCCTGACCTCGCAAGCTTTCATATGCAGACAAGTAGAGAAACAGTGTTAACTTGGGGACTGGGGCTGAGGCTGGGGATGGATCTAGGGCTGGTTTGGAGGCAGGAACTGAGGCTGGATCTAGGGCTGGCTTGGAGGCAGGAACTGAGGCTGGGGATGGATCTAGGGCTGGCTTGGAGGCAGGAACTGAGGCTGGGGATGGATGTAAGGCTGGCTTGGAGGCTGGAACTAAGGCTGGGGCTGTTGGCATCGACCTGTCTGCTAACGAATCCTAGGTATTAATTTCATATTTCAGCACACACCCATCTGTCATCACGGCGCTTATCAATCATACATACCAGAGAGTAATCACATAGCCTGTCTACTTGCATACCTCCGCAGACAGGAACACTGCTGAGAGATGGGGGGAGGGGCAGACAGGGGGAGACAAAGAGACAGAGGGGGAGAGAGGTAGAGAGAGGAGGGGAGAGGGGGAGAGAGATGGAAAGAGGGAGAGAGGGAGAGGTAGAGAGGGGTGGGGAGAGGTAAGGGAGAGAGATGGACGGAGGACGAGAGAGATGATGGAGGGAAGGAAGGACACATTACTGGGACAGGGACTAGAAGAAATAGCAGAAGGTGAATCTATAACACATAATGAATCATTAACACAGAGGAGACACACACACTTGCTTACACACA
>BROE01000028.1:6947428-6968202 GCA_036571765.1 Plecoglossus altivelis
TGGACAAGTTATCCCTTCTCAGTGTAAGAAATACAAGAATTGTGTGAGAAATACAAGGTGTTGCATGAGAGTGTGAGATTTGGCTGAAACGTGTGGATCTCACAGTGAATGTGTGAGACTTGAGAGCCATGTGTAATATAATACATTAGACTCATGTTGTCATTATGCCCGAGTCTGAATAAGATGATCAGCTGGCCTATTATTTTGAAACATTCTTTAATTTGGCATGCTTTCTTAGCCTGCGTGCCACCACCTGGACTTCTGCATTTTACGGGGGCATGTGCCCCGTAAAAGGGTCTAGAGACGCCCCTGGCTGGACATGTGGCGGCATGTCAGGGCAAGGCAGACCTTTGCACCCTAGACCCTGGGGGGTAGCTAACGGGAGCTAGCGCCTCCTTCCCTCTCATTTTAGTCAACAACCCCAGTCTACCGGCAAAACACCTGAATACCTGCCCCAAGACCTGCTACGTTTCCAGTGAAGAAAAGACGTTTTGTCCGTGCATCCGTAGTAGCCCACCCGTGGTACAGCCTCCGGTGTTTGGCCGGCAAATCCACGTGAAGGAGGCAGAGAGCTGCGCGAGCCTGCTGCGAGCAGTAGCCAATCAGCGCCGAGCAGCGCTGAGGAGCTATAAAAGCCACGAGCATCTTGATTGTCAACGTTCAAACAGTAGCGGAGAGAAAGGAGTACTTCGAAACGGAATTATTTTAAAACATCTGTTTCCTAACATTTAAAGATCTACAATATTTTCGTGGCATTTCATGGGAATATTTTATGTATTCATAGGCATATACGTACTACAGTTAACGTCTGTTTTTAGTCGTTTATTGTATTTTTCTCATACCAAAATCATTCCCCGGATTTAATTTGTCAACCAAAATTGTCTTTAAAAGTATTTGGCAAAAAATGCGTCTGATCCAGAATATGTCGACCATCGCGGAGTGTGCGGGACAGGAGTTTCCGTCAACTCACGTCATGAAAATAGCGGTGATCGGAGGCAGTGGAGTTGGCAAAACAGGTAATTAGATGCATATTTATAACAAGGTATTTACGACCGGCGAGTTTGTATCACTGTTAAAGCTATTCATTTCGGATCCGTGGTTTTCTGCTGTGCAATGTCATACTATTATTGGTTGATGTCGCCTTGGATGAAAAGCGTTTGCCAAATGAATAAAATGTGATGTTTTGGAGGTTCAATTATCTTCTCTGTTCTATTTCAGCTCTGGTTGTGAGATTCCTGACGAAGCGTTTCATCGGAGATTACGAGCGAAATGCTGGTGAGCGTGAAACTTGAAACTGAATGGATCTGATTCTAGATTTGCCATTGCAACTCGCATATCCTTAACCACCGTCTTCTTCTGTGGTTTCGACAGGTAATCTCTACTCCAGAGAGATTCAGGTGGACGGACAGCTGGTGGCAATCCAAGTCCAAGACACTCCGGGTGTTGACGTGAGTTTGAAATACTTCTTCTTCTAAAGTACATTCACACCCAGACGTCGTCAGTGGACTTTCACTGCTTCTGCGCCTGAGAAATAATTGGAGTTTGAAGAGACTCTGCAAGTCTGGTTTTTATCGTTACAACTGAGGATTTACGGTCGGGGTTGCGTGTAAGGGAGTTTGGGAGTCTAGGCATATAGTTACCGCGGGGATGTGAATGCGTTTTGGCCGGTGAACCGAGCAACCTCTCCGTCTCTTGGCAGCGGTCCACAGACTGTACTCTGGCGTAGTCACTCAGTCTAGCCGCCTAATTTCCCATTTGGAACGAGTCAAGTCTGAAGTCGGTAAATGATATCCCTGACTCCTCCACAACCCCCACCCCCTAGAGCGGGAGCAGTAACTGTAGTAACTCTGGATTGACAGACTGCCAAGGAAACTATAGCAGTTGCTACGCCAGACTTGACCAGACTAGTTGTGTGATTACAGGGCAAACTATGTCTGATAAAAAGATGAGAGTTTGTCCATTTACAGCAATCTTCCGTATTGCGATGATGGGTGATAATAATGTTGATGAGTCTGAGTGGTGTCATAAGCCCAATGGTTGTAACCGTGGTAACCCTGGTTTCCATCTCTATCCCTCTCCCTCCCTCAGGTGACCAGCAACAATCTCAGCCTCCCAGATCATGTGACATGCTCCATCCAATGGGCAGATGCCGTGGTCCTGGTCTACTCTGTGACGGACCGGCACAGCTTCGATCTGATTGGTCGGCTGCACCAGCAGGTGGCTCGAGTGGGCGGGCCCAGCGGGCCGCCCGTCATTATGCTGGCCAATAAAATGGACCTACTGCACCTGCGGCGTGTGGAGGCTCAACAGGGCCCTTTACTGGCCGCAGGGCTCGGCTGTGTCTGCTACGAGGTGTCGGCCAGTGAGGACTACAGCCAGGTGCACAGCGCCTTCCACCTGCTGTGCAGCCAGCTCATCAAGCGGCCTCCACCCAGCCCCATGGGAACTCCAGGCCCTCAGGCGCTGGAAAAACGGCGTTCCCCTCCCCTCTTCCCCAGACCCAAGTCCCCCAACATGCAGGACCTGAAGAGGCGCTTCAAGCAGGCGCTCTCTGCCAAGGTGCGCACCGCCACTGCTGTGTGAGGCCCTGGGGCATGGCGTCACGTTAGCGTCTCTGACGACTTGAAGAAGCGATGATTGGAAGGAAGAGGAGAAGGGGCAGAGTGTCTTCTGTTCCCGCTATTTGAGGCCCTGCCTGCTCTGGGCGGGGCCAGTGCTGAGGTCTTCTGAGATATGTGTGTGTGGGGGGTAGGGTGGGGGGAGGGATGAACTTTGACCTCTATTGAGCTGCGTTTGGAGAGGGGGCAGGTATCTCTCTGAGAGGCAGGGGTCTGTCCTCAAACCCCCTATCTGCAGCAAGCCCCCACAAACACTGGAGCACAGAGGAGGGCTGCCCAGGCATGAAAACCCAGCAGCCTCGAAGGACACATTAGTGTTAGCCGCTGGGTGAGATAGCGCTAGGTGAGACACAGTACTGGGTGCTGTGTTAATATGAGACACACACACACACTCTCCTCATCCTAATCTGCACATGCAGATACACACACACCCTGTTGGCATCATGGTGATGTGCGGCGATCAGACTGGCAGACATCTGGACAGAAGGCTGGACTGGAGATGGACAGCAGATGAGCGATGAGGAACACGGTGTCTGTAGATCCAGCACACTGTCAGACCCATCGCCATGGTAGCAAACTATGAGCAGAGGGGGATAACTTAGTAACATGTTTGTTTACTGTTATTCATGTTTTGTTGCAAAATAAAAACACTCTTTTGGAGATTTCACAATTCTGCTGTACTGTTTTTAATCCCACAGAAGGAAACACCCAAAGCATACAGCCGTATTACATCTTATAAATTCCCTTTCTTCATTTAGCAAAAGCTTTTGGCCCAAGCGACACACAAATAGTGCATGTAGAAATTATAACAGAAAAGCAGGCATCTGCAGTGTGTATTTTTGACAGGATTCTGTGGTCAGAGTCAAGGAACAGTCTGTATTTACCAGGCGCAGAGTAAAAACAAGGTTATAGCCTGACCTGCTGCCAGAACCTCCACACACTGTTCAAGTCATCTGGTTCAAAATCCTAAAGTTTCAAAATCTCTAAGTTTAGTCTTGTCCAATTATCAACTCTTATTATTTATGTGCAAGAAACGTCCCAGATGGATTTATAGATGCCTATACATCAGCTCTTGTAAACAACCCAAAACCTCAAAGACAAGCAAAACACCCACATTTCACAGAAAAATGGGAAGAAACCTGGTGGTTAGGTATCTCTCCTCCTTCTCCTCTCCCCTACCTGTCTGTCTCCTCTCCCCTACCTGTCTGTCTCCTCTTCCCTACCTGTCTGTCTCCTCTCCCCTACCTGTCTGTCTCCTCTTCCCTGCCTGCCTGCCTGCCTGCCTGTCTCCTCTTCCCTACCTGTCTGTCTGTCTGTCTCCTCTTCCCTACCTGTCTGTCTGTCTGTCCGTCCGTCCGTCCATCCGTCCGTCCGTCTATCTATCTATCTATTGACTGATCGATCGGTCTGTCTGTCTGTCTCCTCTGCCCTACCTGTCTGTCTCCTCTCGTCTGTCTGTCTGTCTATCTGTCTGTCTGTCTCCTCTCCCCTACCTACCTACCTACCTGCCTGCCTGCCTGCCTGCCCGTCCATCTGTCTGTCTCCTCTCCCCTACCTGTCTGCCTGCCTCCTCTTCTGAACTTGTCTGTCTGCCTCCTCTTCCCAACCTGTTGTTCCATCTCTTCATCTTGCTCGGTAATGAGGTCAATACTACGATAGGGCTGTTGGCTCCTTGCTGTCAAGGCAACAAAAAACCCATACTGATTAACGGACACACACATCACACTCACATTACTCATGCACACTCACACAACACTCACACAAACTCTCACAAATTAGTGCTTTGGTTGAAGTGTTTATTCAACATAACCACCACTCAGGAAGGAGGCAAGATGTTCTCAGAAAATATCCAGAATGTTCAGGTACCTGAACACACTGGAGCTGAGAGCTGGAATTGATCAAGAATAAGAAAAGGTCCGGTCACTCGAGTTTGTGTAATAGTGTGTGTGTGTGTTAGTATCATAGTATGTGTGTCTGTACATTGTGTGTGTGTGCATTTGTAAGTGCATGTGTGTGTACTTGTATGATTGTGTGCGTGTGCCTCTCAGACTCCGATGTTGGGCTCCAGTCTCTGGGTGGTGAAGAGCAGCTCTGTGACATCAGAAGGTCTTAGCAGTCTGGTAGACAGAACCAGGGCCTGAGAAGCGGGGGAGGGGGGGAGGGAGGGAAGGGAGAGGGGGGGAGGACAGGCAGGGTTTTGTCATGATGTCACACTGCTGAACACCATTGAGGCAACACCATTGTACCACCCACACACTCCACATGCAAAGGAACCTTTAGCTCATTCAATTCATCCATAATCATTACCATATTCAAAACACACATTTAGAAGACACAGCACAGTGTGCAACTGCCAGTAAATTATATTCATGTTTTCCCGAAAGTTGCCCTCAAAGACAGAAGCTAGACTAAGCAATCAGACTCTCTAGAAACGGGGTCAGTATTCACTAACAATAACAATAATGCATCAAATACATGGTATCTGGGTCACTGTTCATTCACAAGGGTAGCGGCTCACATGACGCTGTGTTTGTTAGGAGATAAGAGGTTGAGTGTTCCAGCTAAAAGCACAGACACAGAAGATGACACAGACACAGATCACCTCTCCTGCACCCCTTCTACACCCCTCCTGCACCCCTTCTACACCCCTCCTGCACCCCTTCTACACCCCTCCTGCACCCCTTCTACACTTCTCCTGCACCCCTTCTACACCCCTCCCGCACCCCTTCTACACCCCTCCCACACCCCTTCTACACCCCTCCCACACCCCTTCTACACCCCTCCCACACCCCTTCTACACCCCTCCCACACCCCTTCTACACCCCTCCCGCACCCCTTCTACACCCCTCCTGCACCCCTTCTACACCCCTCCTGCACCCCTTCTACACCCCTCCCGCACCCCTTCTACACCCCTCCTGCACCCCTCTTGCACCTCTTCTACACCCCTCCTGCACCCCTTCTACACCCCTCCTGCACCCTTCTACACCCTCCTGCCACTTCTACACCCCTCCGTGCACCCCGTTCTACAACCCTCCCGCACCCCTTTTTACTCGTCGCAATACTGTTGTCTTACTGGCCCCCGCCGCCCTTCTCAGTCTTGGTGGCGCTGGGCTTGCCGGGGCGTTGCTCTATAGTGCCTGCCTTGCAGCCTATCAGAGCAGAACACAAATCATCTTTCCCGGACAAGGCGGAGCTCTGAGGGTGTGACTCCGCCCACCAGGAAGAGAAGAAGTAAGGCGTGGTCACTGGGGTGTGGCCGGCTCACCTGGGGCAGAAAGGGGTGGGACAGGATGGCGAAAAAATATTATTTTAGTACAAAATAAGAATTTTAGATGCAAACTGAACTGAACTTTGGTTCTGATAACGCACACACTCTCATATATATATTCTCTTCTCTCTCTCTTGCTTGCTCTGTCTCTCTCTCTTTCTCTTTCTCTATCTCTCTCTCTCTTTCTCTCCTTCCAACATGCTTCTATCACCCTTTGTCCTCCTCCCATCTCTCCCTCCATCCATCCACCCATCCACCCACCCACACACACACTCACGCACGCACGCACGCACGCACACACACACACACACACACACACACACCACACACACACACACACACACACACACACACACACACCTCATGCTAAGACCGACACAGAAGCGCACAGAAGCATTTGAACATGAGGATGAGTCAGGCTGGAGACCCCGCTGTGTGTGATTGGTTGCGCTACCACCACCGGTGCATGTTATAGGCCGGGGCGGGGTGGTGAATACCAATGAGGAAATGAGAATGGTGGGGGGGGCGGGGATAAGGCCACGTGAAGCTGGCGGGGGGGCGGGGCTTTGTGTGGCGGGCTGAACTCAACATGTGTCCCTCACGTTGCTACTGCGTGCTCCACGGTGTTTGTGTGTGGCTGTGTGCACACATGTTGGAGGGTTTGAACACATGCGTCCTTGAGTGTTAATGTGTAAGTAAATGTGTTCATCTGTGTGCACCCACGTCAAGGCACTCAGACCCATGAGTGTTAGTGTGTGTCTGTGTGTGTGTGTGTGTGTCTGTGTGTGTCATGTATGTGTGGCTTTGAGTGTGAACGTTAATGAACGTGTGTATCAGTGTATGTGATTGCGTGTGGCATGGTGTGTGGTAGTGAGCACACGTCAGGGTGCTTGAACACAAGTGTGAATGTGCGTGTGTGTGGTTGTAGCAGTGCCTGTGTGCGTGACAGTAACTCAGACCTGTTTGAGACAGGTGACAGAGATTATTTACATGTCTTGTGATTGTTGAGAGATTGTTGGTGCCAGCTGTGCGTGATTTAATTGTATGTGACATGTAGGGATGTTTGTTGGTGAGAAAATGATGTATGTATGTATGTATGTATGTATGTATGTATGTATGTATGTATGTATGCGTGTGTGTGTGTGCGTGCGTGCGTGCGTGTGTGTGTGTGTGTATGTATGTATGTATGTGAGAGACACAGAGACAGACATGGTGTGTGTGCGTGTGAGACATGTCAACACACACACACACACACCTCATCCCAGGAGTAAGTGTGTTTGTGAGCGTGTTGACAGGTGCGCTTGTGCATCCTGTCTGCGATCAGGCTGCGTTCACAGCGTCCTCACTCGGAACTACCATCTGATTCTAACAACACACACAATCTTAAAACTGAGTCCAGAGTCATATTTCTTTGTCTAAATTTGAACAGAAATGGGAATTTCATGCGATGTCTATGTGTGGTTGGATCAACAGTGGCGGGCGGGGGGCACTGGGTGATAGTAAACATAGAAGCTATCTCTGGTGGAGGCTGGTCGAGGAGGGACAGGGAGGTGTCAGACCTCAGGAGTCACATCTCCTGAACTGAGCACTAAGGCTTGCAGTGGGAACACAGCCTAGTATACCAGGTAATAAGGAGAGAGAGAGAGAGAGACAGAGGAGAGGGAGGGAGAGAGGGACGGTGAGAGGGAGACGGAGAGAGGGAGGCAGGGAGACAGAGGAGAGAGAGGGAGAGAGGGAGGGAGGGAGACAAAGGACAGGGAGCAAGATAGGGAGGGAGACAAAGGAGAGGGAGGGAGAGATGGAGGGAGACAGAGAGGGAGGCAGGGAGACAGAGGAGAGAGAGGGAGGGAGACAAAGGAGAGGGAGGAAGATAGGGAGGGAGACAGAGGAGAGGGAGGGAGAGAGGGAGGGTGAGAGGGAGAGAAAATTAGAAGGAGGGATAAGGAAAGAGGAAGGGTGAAGGACAGGGAAAGAGGGATGAGGAGAGAGGAGAGAAGGAGAGCGGAAGGACAGAGCGATATTGTTCTCTGAGCAGAAATGGGCCATGTTACATAAGTAGCCTAATTCTGGATTTAATCAAGCCCAGATGTGCATGGGACAGACTCAGTGTGAGTGTGGATGTGCATGTATAGGTGTGTTTGTGTACCTGCATGTACGTATGTGTCTATCGTTGTGTGCGTATATCCTGTATGTGCCTGTGTGTGTGTATATGTTAAGGCGTGTGTGTCTCACCTTCATGAACATACTGAAGCCGGTCTTCAGCAGGTCAGTCAGACCCCCAGACATGTGCTCCACGTCGGGGCTCTCTAGTCGGTCAGGATGTAGGACCAGCTCCAGAACCTGCCTCAGCAGGGGGCGGTAGGACGCCTGGACACGCACGCACGTACGCACACACACACGCACACACACACACATTTTGGTCAGGTGAGGTAGAGTATGTGTGTTGGAGTGTGTGAGTGATGCATCACAACAGCACAATGAAACAATAGGAGCTATAAACAGCTAAAGAGCTCAGTTAGAAGCATACAAACACACACACCTCTATTGACCAGGTCATACGGAGGACAGAAATAGGCCTGCCGTCCACCAGGCCTGCAGAGTGAGGTATATTGTGGATTGATGATGAATAGGGAGCCACTGTATTGCTAAAGAGGCTGTGAGGCTGGAAAGTGGAGGTGGAGGCTGGGAGGTTTAAAGGCTAAGAGGTGTGTGGGAGACTTTGGGTGATGGGGTGTAATGAGTTATACAAGCTCATGCAGTCTTCCAGAGCAGCGTTCCTGGAAATGTGTAGCGCTGGGACTTTTGATGATGGATTATCTTTCCATCTCTCCCTCTCTCCATCTTCCTCACTCTATCCCTCCATCTTCCTCTCTCTCCCTCCATCTCCCTCTCTCTCTCCATCTTCCTCTCTCTCTCCATCTTCCTCTCTCTCCATCTTCCTCTCTCTCTCCCTCCCTCCATCTTCCTCTCTCTCCCCCTCTATCTTCCTCTTTCCATCTACCTCTCTCTATCTCCTTCTTCCTCTCTATCTCTCTCTTTCCGTCTAACTCTACCTCCCTCTCTCCATCTCCCTGTCTCCATCTTCGTCTCTCTATCTTTCTCTTTCCCTCTCTGTCTCACACTGCTCCCACCCCAATCACCTGCCCACCCGCCACACACACATCCAGAGTGAGAGAAAGACAGAACAATTAAAAAATAATAAAAATAATGAGAGGGAGGGAGACAGAAAGAGGGTTAGAGAAAGAGAGAACGAGAAAGAGAGTGAAAGAAAGAGGGATACAGAGAGAGAAAGAGGCAGGAAGAGAGAGAGGAAGAAAGAAAGAAAAAGAAAGAGATAGGCAGAAAAAGAGTGAGAAAGATAAGGAGAGAGGGAGAGAGAAAGAGAGAGGACGAAAGAGAGAAAGAGAGAGAAAGAAAGACAAAGAAAGAAAGAAAGAAAAAAAGAAAGAAAGAAAGAAAGAAGGAGAGGCAGAAAGAGAGAGAGGGACAATAATTGTTTCTGGGTAGATGGAATTAGAAGTGTTAAGAGTTTATTCTTGTGTGACATGTACCCTAGCTCAGGGTCGATGCGTTTCGAACACTACTCTGAATATAGTCTGTGTGTGTGTGTGTACTCAGGAAGTCAAGGCTGTGAATGTTTAGTGTTGTTACAGTCTGGGACAAAGAACATTGAAGTCTGGAGACGGAGGGTCAAAAACATTAAAGAACTGTGTGTAGCTTTGTGTGCGTGTATGTGTGTGTAGCTGTGTGTGTGTGTGTGTGTGTAGCTGTGTGTGTGTGTGTGTGTGTGTGTGTGTGTGAGGTAGGCAGGCTGACCTGGTGCATGCCGTCGCTGGCTGTGTAGAGGGAGCGAAGCTGCTTAAGGTGGTCTCTGGTGAGGGCCAGGCCTCTCAGGATGTCAAACACCCTCTCCACCACGCCATGGGCCACGTCCATGGTCAGTTCCCCAGGATCAGCACAACCTGAGAGGGGAGAGAGGTCAGAGAGACACCCTGGATGCTCTGGTGGATCAGTCATGCAGCACAGCTTTTCACCATTCGCATGACTTGATGGGTTTCTTGACAGGAATTATTCTTGTATCATATCCGATAGCTTAACGCTCCAAACCAGAACTAGACTGAGGAATAGGACCAGGACCATAACCAGACCAAGGACTAGGACCAGGACCAGTGTCTGGCTGTGCATGTTTGTATGAATGAGATGATTGTTTTCATGAATGCAATGAATGTAAGAGAGAAGGTGTATGTGTGTGTCACCATGGTTACAGGTGAGCTTCTTCTGTGTTGCTCTCAGGGCGCTTTGGTGGGGGGGAACCAGACAACATCAAAGAGCCCTCCTCTCTACGCTCACTGACTGCTGCTATCAGACAAGCTGGCTGCGTGTAGATGGGAGGAAGAGAGAGGAAGATAGAGCGAGAGACAAAGCGAGACGAGGGTGTGAGAAGGGGGGGAGGGACTAACAGAGAAAGGAGAGATAGATGGAGTGAAAGAGTCGGAGAATTGGACGGAAAGGGAAGGAAAAACAGAGAGACAGTAATGAGTTTCATTAAGTGGAGAAGCAAACTCAAACAGACAGGAAGTGAGAGTTTCAGGAGCATTATTAACAGGAGAGAGAGAGAGACAGAGAGAGAGGGAGAGAGCTGGAGATAAAAGGTGTTCCGGCAGGTTCCAGGAGCATGCGTAGGTTGTGACGCTTGCAACACACCATTCAGAACTGTGCAACCAGTAACGGAACAGGCTACCAGCACATGCTAAAAGAACGCACTACAAGCACATGCTAGCAATAATTGCTACCAGAACACACCACCAGCACATGCTGGCATCAATTGCTCCCAAAACATGCTAGCAGAACAAACCAACAGCATATGTTGACAGCATACCCTTGGTGACACGTTCAGGAAGATCGTTTACAAACCAGAACAATCAAGGCCAGACCACTACAGACCAGCCTAGGTCAGCCCAGGCCAAATTCGGGGCCAGACTAAACCAGACCCTTTCAAACCCCCACATCAAGAATGTGCGAGACCCCCAGGAGCTATAAATACCCGGCCTCTAGTCACATGATCACTGGGCTATTCTTATGGAGAGGATAATCTGAGTTTGTATCAAACTCTTGTCTAATCCCTGGAGGAATGCAGCATGTAGCAGAGCACAGGAAGCTTCCTCTACCCCCCCCCCCACACACACACACACACACACACAAACACACACACACACAAACACACACACTCCTCTATTTCACCTAGGGAGCTCAGTGGACAGGTAGGTGAACACAGGTGAGTAGGTCTGTGGAAAGGTACATGGCTAGGTGTGTAAATAGGGGGAGATGTAGGTGGGTCATTAGAAAGGTAGCTAGATAGGTAAGGAGGTGGGTAGGTAGAGGGGGTAGGTATGGGGACAGGTAGGTAGAGGGGTAGGTATGGGGACAGGTAGGTAGAGGGGTAGGTATGGGGACAGGTAGGTAGGGGAATGGTGTGGGGACAGGTAGGTAGAAGGGGTAGGTATGGGGACAGGTAGGTAGGGGAATGGTATGGAGTCAGGTAGGTAAGTCAATAGAAAGGTAGGCAGGCAGGTATGTACAATCACCAGTTGTAGAGCAGGATGCTAGTGGTGTGAAGGTTCTGGCCCCCTAGTATCAATAAGAATCCTCTCCCACCAGGCTCAGCACAAACACGAAGAGATGAAAGCGCTCATCATGAGCTCAGCCACGCCACGCCGGTCTGACTGGACGCAGTCTGCTAAACGCTGCCGGAGGCTCAAACTATTTCCTCAAACACAAAGAGTCGTATGAGAAACTGGCTCTGCTGATCCTCTAATCTGTAATCTGTAATCCAAGAACACAAGACCTCCTAATCTGGGCAGTCATCTTCTGGAGAACTGTTCTCTTTCAGGCTTCCACACGCGCACACTCACACACACACACAGTAGCAGTCTTTAACACATGCGTGACATACACATGCATATCCCCACACATGCATGGTTCAGCACGTTCAGCAACGTCTGCATGTAAGCATTAGAACCCAAGTGGGTGGATGTCAGGTGGGAGATCAGAGCATCTCTCTCGCTCCTCCAACCCTGACCCCACCTCTCTGCCTGTCATGGGACACGGCTGCTGTTTAGTGGTGACGAGTGTGCGTCTGTTCGTGGTGATGGTTGGGTAGGTGTGTATGTTTTTGGTCATGTAGGCTGATAGGGTTCTTGAGTCAGGTGCTGGGCTAGCAGTCATCCCAGCCTTGTTCTACAGCATTTTTTTTTTCCATCACCGTGGCACCTGCACATGCTCCCTCCTGAAGATGTTGACATGGCAACCATCTGGGTTCACAGAGGCTGCTGAGTCTGACATGAATGAAGACCTCTGATACAGCTGTGTGGAGAGGGTGTGGGTGTATGTATGAGTGTGTGTGTGTGTGTGTGTGTGTGTGCATGAGAGTGTGTGCATATGTATGAGTGTGTGTTTATAAGTGCATGTGTATGAGTCTATATGATGCTGTATAAGAGTGTGTCTGTATATATGAGGGCGGGGAAGCACTTGCTTGTATTAGTGGGAGTATGTGTGTGTATGAGAGAGTGCATGTCTATTTCAGAGTGTGTATGTGTATGACTGTGTATTTGTGCCAATATGCTTTGTAAGGAGTTTAGATGGAAGGTTATTGAGACGTGAAAAGATTCTGAGGATAATTGTTGCCCAGGGACGGCCATGAGACTTACATCATAGGGAAGGAGGGTGTTTAGACAAAGACGGAAGGCTGTAGTCAAAGACTCACTGCTCATTCATGGAGTCTAGTCACCAGGACTGAAAATCTTGTTGTATTTGGCCAGATACTGCTTTGTAGCCTTATGATTGGCCGGATACTACTCCTCAGACCTTTGATTGGCCAGACACTACTCCTCAGCCCTCTGATTGGCCGGACACCCATTCTTAGCCATTTGATTCGCTAGTTGCCTCTCCTCAGCCCTCTAATTGGGGTAGATGTCCCAGCAGTAGGGAGTGAGCTGCAGAATGAACAGAGCCCTCCTCAGAGGTGGTTCTGAATGGACAGACTAGCCTCCCTCTAGCTGCTCCACACACAGAGAGACAGCTCCCCCTGCTGGCTGAGCTGAAGGACAGCATGCGCTCACAATGCCAGCCAGGAGACCGAGCCTAAACACACAGATGTTTACAGATGATTGAAGGTCAAGGGAAGGGGGGTGGGGAGAGAAGGAATAGGAAAAGGAGGGAAAGAAATGGAGAGAGTGGGGTAGAAAGAGAAAAGATAGGAGGGAGAAAAATAGATAGAGAGAGGTGAATAGAGAGAGGGGTGGATAGAGAGAGAGAGGTGGATAGAGAGAGGGGTGGATAGAGAGAGAGGTGGATAGAAAGAGGGGTGGAGTTAGACTGAGAGAGGGGGAGAGGAATATAGGCGAGAGGGAGGGATAGAGAGAGAGGGGTAAAGGGATAGATAGAAGGAGGCATAGAGATATATAGAGAGGGAAGGGTGGAATGAAGGAAAGACAGAGAGAGAGAGACTAAGAGAGGTAAGAGTGGAGAGGTCAGCAGGTCAGAGTAAACAGGGACTTCCTCCCTGCGGGGCAGTCTGCACCTGGACATCCCATCACTGTGCTGTCACGGCAACAAGCTCATCAGCAGGGTGGATGCTCTGACTCACACTCACATTTGCCCACACATACACAAACTTACATGCACACAAGCACACACACATGCATTCGCTTGCTTGCTCACACAAGTTCCAGTGCTATCAAAGTGTCTCAGAGCTCAGATATACAGCCTGCTGACTGCAGCTCTGGTTGTGAAGTAAAGGGAGGTCTCCAGGACAACCGTCTCTAAGACAACCTATTGTAGAAATCCCACAATGCATTGTGGGAAGGCAGCCATATATCACAGAGGAGGGAGGGACAGGGGAAGGAGAGGCCGCTCTACTCCGGTGTTCTCTTCCATCTCCTCCCTTTTCCTCCCCCCTCCCTCCCTCCTGCCTTCCTTCCCCTCGCGGAGTCCAAATCTTAGGCTGCCCTGACCAGCCACCCGTACACACGTACTAATGGAGGACCCAGACGCACACACACACACACGCACACACACACACACACTGGGAGAAGGAATGGGGGCCCAGAGGGAGGCTGGGGGCTGGGTGGGGGGGTAGTGTTTGGTTAGTCCCCTGCTCTGGACTGGGCCTCTGATCTGTTTGTTTTCCACAGAGAAACATCTGTGTTACTGTTGAGAGCAACACACTGAGCCTGGTCTCTCTCCCTCTCTAACACACACACACACACACACACAAACACACACACACAATCGCACACAGACATACAAACAAAAACACACACACGAAAGCAGCAGCACACCGACGTACGCAGATGCACACAGAGACAGTCAAAAGCAGACTGAACCCAGAAATCCAGCCAGAACAGTGGAGCACACACAGCTACAGCAACGCTGTGGACACAGTCTCTGGGCAGACAGACATCCAACCAGATGTCCAACGCATAGAGATCACCAGGGTGAAGGTGCTGCCCTGGGCTGCTCCCGGGCCCTTGCAGCCAGGTGAGGTGGATCTTAAGGAGGTGAGTGGTGACACCGTGACAGGGGGGCTGGGGAGACAGAGACGGGTCCTCATTCCAAACACGTCAGACACACAGGAAGAACACCAGGAGAGGAGGATGGGAGGAGACGAAGAGAGGCAGAGGAAAGAGGGTATCGGATCTAGTCTATTTCAAGCTATTGTAGATTCTTCTGCATCTGTGGCCACTAGAGGGCACTGTGGCCCTACAGCCAGAGCATTTACACGCAAGACTCACATGCATGCACCCACAGACACACGCACACACTCAGTCAGTCACATACTGTACCCCTACACACACACACACACACACACGCACACATGCACGCACGCACACACACACACACACACACACACACCCTCCTTCCTGCCCCCTCCCTTCCTTGTCTTCATCGCCCTCTCTATCTCGCTCCCTCTCTCCAGCCCTGCTCTGCTTACTGTACATACAAATGTTACATTGTTAAAACTGATTAAAACAGCTTTGCCCCCCCCCCCCTCCATACACGCTTGCACGCACATGTATCCCCCCCCCATTGTGCCCCCTCGACCTGGCCCCCCAAGACCCCTCACCGATGACCTCACAGACCGCTGACACAGAAAAACCTTCTGATAAAGATGCAAAGTCTCAACCCCGGGACAGGAAGAGGAACCTGGAGATGGAGTGTTGAGTCACTGCGAGAGCTGGAGGACACCTCCTGACTCATCTCAACAGGCTCTCTCTTGGAGCACGCGGGTGTGATGGTGTGTGTGTTGTTGTGTGATTGTGGTCTGTGTGCAGTTCGTATCACTCCTGGATGAAAAACTACTTCCTGTAAGGGGTCTGGGTGTAGGGGGGCCTCGCAGTAGAGGGGTCTGCTTGGCGTATAGTGTGAAGGAGAGAAGAGAAAGAGAGAAGCCGAAACAGAGAATTGCCCCAGCTGAGTGTCTGCTCTCAGAGTTTTATAGACTCTCTGTCACGCACACACGTACACGCACACACACACACCTACTAGCAAACACACACTCCCTGTATTGCTCTGACAAGTTTTTACTACCACAATAGAGAACTCTGCTGCCATTAAATCACCTTAACCAAACACAGAGACGGGCTTACCATGAAAACAGGGGAGTCTACCCAGAGAAGACGAAGGGTGGGCGGAGGGGGCACGGGGGGGGGCATGGAAAGAGGAGAAGAAGAGGCTTGTTTATTTATAGCCTGCGATGTATTAGTGAGGGACACACACACAGACACCCCATACACACACACAAACAATCCCCAGCTAGTAATGTTTTATAGACCAAGTACCGCCATCCATCAGCCTGAGGAGCGACAGAGAGACAGCAGTGAGGTCTGACTGATGAAAACACATGATTAACCTCTGCTCTCCATCAGGCTCTGTGTGAGGTGTGTAGTGAGGAGGACGAGAGAGAGGAGATAGAAGAGAGAGGAAGTGAGAGGGAAAAGAGCAGAAAGAGAGAGGAGAAGAGAGAGACAGTCGTGTGTGCTGAATGATAACTGTGATAGGTGGCATTCTCAGGGGACAGAGGGAGGCTATCAGAGTAGAAGGATGGAGAGACATGAGGAGATTGCCTGTCTTGATCTCTGATAATGTGCGGTGTGTGTGGTTGGGACGAGGGCAGCTGCCTCCACCCTCTGGTGGTCCCCAAACTCTGGTCTGATTACGGGTAGAGCGGGGAGAGAGGAAGGAGGGGGGAGGGAGGGAGGAGAGAGGGAGGGAGGAGGGAGGAGGGAGGGGGGAGAGAGGAGAGGGGGGTGTTTGTTTGTGCTGATCTCTGAAGCCCACTGAACCTGACACAAGGCATCGGGAATCTAAGAGGGTGTGTGCCCATAGCGCAGAGATACATTAGAGAGAATAGGTCGTTTCTGTAAGACTAGGGCTGTACAGTGTGTGTGTGGGTGGGTGTGTGTGTATTTGTATAGACCGCGGTTTGTGGGATTTGTTATTGAGGTATCTAAGGTGTTTGTTGACTCAGGAAAACCAATGCCGACAGTAAAACAGGTGTTTGTGTTGGTGTGTGTGAGAGCAAGCAGTTCTCTGTCAGATACCTGACACCATACACTCCAGCAGATCTGAGGGCAGAACACTGCTACAGACTGCAGACAAACACACCAGTTCACACACACTCATTTTCGAACGAGCAACTTGTGACAAATGGGGGACTTGCCTTTATTAAGTTCTCGAGTCAAAGCTGAAAACAGTTTAGTACAAATGGCCACACACACCACACACACTCACACACGCAACAACCTACACAGGGCAAAGCCACGTAGACTTCTACAGCGAGGCTAGATAAGGAAGAACAGGAATGTTAGTCAGAACAGAATGACCCTTTTTGACACACACACTCCAACAGGGAGGAGGGGAGCCACATGTTGAGCATCTTCACACTCACACACACACAACACACACACACACGACTCACAGGCTGACACACACACACGAACTACCAACACACACACACACACACACACACTAACACAGAGAGAGAGAGATTCACAGGCTGACACACACACACACACTCACACACACACACACACACACACACACACACACACACACACACACACACACACACAGAGACTCACAGGCTGACACATGCATACAGTGATTGATTAATCCAGAATGTTCCCCCTAGTTTCTCTAAAAGCCCCAACCTGCTCTGCCAAATTGGAGAAGATGAGAACGTATGGGTTCTACTGTCACACATGATCACTCACACACACACACACACACACACGACACACACCACACACAACACACACACACGACACACACACACACACACACACACGATCACTCACACACGACCACCACCACACACACAACACACACCACTCACACACACACACACACACACACACACACACAGTGTGGGCCCAGTCATGGAAACTTTGCTGTCCTTCACCTAGAGGAGGGAGAGAAATAGATGGGGGAAGAACAAAAAAGGGAGATAAAGATGGAGGGAGGAAACATAAGAGAGAGTGAGAGGGGGAAGAGGAGGATTAAAGAGATATAAAAGAGAGAGTCTCCTCTTGGACAAACAGGAAGCTCTCTATCACAGGAAACTCATCTCTAAGATGTTCTCTAATCTATACCTAACTTCCTGTTAGGCTGGCCCCCACCCTGCTGGAGCTATGCACCTACACACACACACACACACACACACACACACACACACACACACACACACACACATTACAACAATATAAACACGCACACTCTTACACTCCAACAGTATAAACATACACACACATTGTACAATACTGCAATGCTGTACACACAAACTCTACAGTATTGTACATACATACACTCTACAATACTGCGTAGTATGTTGCGTGTGTGTGTGTTGTTCTAACCAACTTCTTAAGGCTGTACGTCTATTACCTTAGCCCTTAGCCCACAGGACAGGGCTCTAACACACACCATACCACTCTTTCTCACACACACATACTCACACACTCTTGGGGGGGACGAGGAGGTTAGGGTAGGGGGTGGGGATGATGGGAGGTGGGGTGGGGTGGATGATAGGGTGAGGATGATGAGCGGGTGAGGATGAGCGGGGTGAGGATGAAGGGAGGTTGAGCTCATGTACAAAGTGCAGACGGAAAGCAGCTGCTAGCATCAAAGAGCTGAACTGACCTTGTGTGTGTGTGTGTGTGTGTGTGAGAGAGACACTGTGTAAGAGTGTGTGTGTGAGAGACACTGTGTAAGTAAGAGTGTGTGTGAGACACTGTGTAAGTAAGAGTGTGTGTGTGTGTGAGATACTGTGTAAGTAAGAGTGTGTGTGTGTGTGAGATACTGTGTAAGTAAGAGTGTGTGTGTGTGTGTGTGTGTGAGGGAGTGTGTGTCTGTGTGTGAGCGAGCGAGTGAGTGAGAAACTGACAGTAAAAAGATGCAGACCTGTCGTTAAACTGAAGAGATAAGCCATAGAAAGAGAAACTGGGAGATTAAGAGAGGAAGAGAGGGAGATAAAGAGAGAGGGAGAGACAGGAGGAGAGAGACGGGGAGAGAGATATAACAAGAGAGACAGGGAGAGAGAGGTTAAGAGAGAAAGTGAAAGAGAGTGACAGTGAGAGGGAGGGAGGAGGAGAGAAGAGGGGTGAAGAGCACATGTCCATTACGATACTAACCAGGGAGAGAGACAGGATCTGATCCCAGTCTGTCAACACACCCCTCCCTCTCTCCCCCTCTCCCTCTCCCCCTCTCTCCCTCCCCCTCTCTTCCTCTCTCTGTCTTCTGTCTTTCTATTAACTTATTTTTATGCGCATCTTAAACTGTCGCTTCCGGAAAAAGTTGACGGAAAGGCAACATTTTCCCGGTCGCTCGAGGTGGTTCTGGCCTCAGTTGAAAAAGGGAGAACGAGCCGAATGGGAGGTGGAAACACCTTTGTGGAACACATACAGCTAATATCAGCTGAACCTTTCCATGTTATCTGTTTCATAGACTATTCTACCATTCGACTTTAACTTGGATTTAAATGCTTTTGAATAAACAATCTGGCAGCTTAAATGTACGAACATGTGAACCATCTTTGTATGTCCAGATCTCCAGGTAATCAGGCGGGTTTGTCTTTGGCCAAAACTGACGTCTCTGTAACCATAGCAAGCACATCCCGCAATTTCCCCTGAAATTGTACCCTCTCTGGTTTTCTATTGGTTCAGCCGTTGCTAAATCAACCTAGTGTAACATACACCGTACACACGTTCCCGCAAAGACATGTTAAACGCTCGTATCTTTAAAAATGAATTACTGCCTGTCTGTCTATTTTAATATACTGTTAACTCGGCGTGGCTTACTTTAGCCATGCATAACGTAGCTTGTACTGTCAATGTCTACCGACGCTTCGCTTGGCCTAGTTTATTCAACCCAGAGCAGTTGATGGAAACTTGCCTCTCATACGCATGTCCTTTTGTCTTTCTCTTTTGTTGTTGCTACCATCAACAGTTTGCTTGGAATCGACAGAAACACTCTCCCTCCGAGGAAGCCTCTCTTCCCTTCTCGTCTTCCCTCTCTCTCTTTCTCTCTGTCATGTACTCTTTCTCATCATCTGTTTTTCACTACTCAGCTCAACGCATTGCATGAGTGGGGCACCCAAAAGGAGAAGGAGAGGATGGATGAGGAGGAGGAGGCTAGCTAGACAGGAAGAGGTGGAGGAAAAGAAGAGGAGAGGTGGAGGGGTGGAGGAGGAGAGATAGAGGAGATAAGGAGAGATGGAGGAGAAGAAGGGGAGAGATGGAGGAGAGGAAGAGGAGTGATGGAGGAGAGGAAGAGGAGAGATGGAGGAGAGGAAGAGGAGAGATAGAGGAGAGGAAGAGGAGAGATGGAGGAGAGGAAGAGGAGAGATAAAGGAGAGGAAGAGGAGAGATGGAGGAGAGATAGAGGAGAGGAAGAGGGGAGATGGAGGAGAGATGGAGGAGAGGAAGAGGAGTGATAGATGAGAGATGGAGGAGAGGAAGAGGAGAGATAGAGGAGAGATGGAGGAGAGGAAGAGGAGATAGAAGAGAGATAGAAGAGAGATGGGGGAGAGGAAGAGAGAGATAGAAGAGAGATGGGGACAGGAGGGCAGAACAAGGACAAAGAGGGAAAGGGAGAAAAAGAAAATAAAAATGTAGTTTCTGTTGCAGTGTGTGTGAGTGTGTGTGTGTGTGTGTGTGTGTGTGTGTGTGTGTGTGTGTGTGAGTGAGTGTGAGTGTCTAGGGGGCGTTCCTCTGGCTCAGGTCTTGATTAACACCAGGCCTCCTGACAGGAAATGACCCGGGCAGCTCTGAGCGGCGGGAGAGCTTCCATCTGGAGGAACACCCCGGCCCAGAGGAGCAGAACCCTCTCTCTCTCTAGAACCCTCTCGCTCACTAACGTATTACTTATAATGTCTATTGGTCCTACTTCTAACCCCCCTCTCTCTCTCTCTAGAACTCTGTCTACCTTATCCTTCTATATTTCTCTCTAGAACCTTCTCCATCTCAATAGAACCCTCTCTCTATTACTCTTGAAGCCTTCTTACGTTAGAACAGTGTCACGCTAGCTTAGCTGGGGAACAATTTGTTTGTTCAACATAGTAGACCAAACAAGGAAACCGCGCGACCATCATCATCCCACTTTCAACCAAACCCGCATCAAAAATCCTACCAGAGGGTTCAGAGTTCAAATCAACAGAGAAGCCCAAAGCTGGAATAAAACCTTCAGCCACCCATCAGAGAGGGAGAGAGCCGAGAGGCAGGACAGAAAGAGGAGGGGAGAAGGCTGAGAGGAGAGAGAGAGGAGGGAGAGGGAGGGAGAGAGAGTGTCAGTCCGGGAATCGTAGATAGAGAGAGAGATGCAAGGTGAGAGGGAGA
>BROE01000028.1:6971279-6976279 GCA_036571765.1 Plecoglossus altivelis
TGTGACAGAGAGTGGTGTGTGTGTGTTTGACGTGCGTGGAGAGAGAGTGGTGTTGTTGTGTGTGTGTGTGAGAGAGAGTGGTGTGTGTTGTGTGTGTGTGAGAGAGAGTGGTGTGTGTGAGTGAGTGTTATAGCTCTGATTTCTTACTGAAGCCAAAAGGAGCAGAGAACAGGGATTTGTAAAAAACAGTTGTCATGGTGACCAGGTCTGGGTCTGGTTTAAGTTGGAGGCCTCTAATTGGTCCAACTGTCACCATGGACACAGTACTGTAGACCCTGCCTGGACTCATGTTACAATCCACACACACACACACACATACACACTCTCTCACACACACTCTTTGTCAGACACACCTGGACTGCATTGACAGGGTAATTTCTAGTGAAGTGTTTATAACAGTCAGGTTTCAAACATGAGCCAAGATCACCTCCCTCTCCTTTCTATTCCCTCTCCCCCCTTCTCTCTCCCTCCATCTCTCTCCCTCCATCTTTCTCTCCTTCCTTCTACCTATATGCCTTCTTTCTCCCTCACTCTTTCTCTCTATTTCCCTCCCTCTCTCTTTCCCTCCCTCCCTTTCACCCTCTCTCCTTCATTTTACTGCTTTCCCTCCTCTCCCCCTCTGCCAACTAGGACAGGAAGAAGGGAGAAAAGTCTGTTTTTAAGCAGCTTCAGAGAAAGAGAAAGATGGAAAGATGGGGTGGAAAGAGTGTGTTGTGAGAAAAAGGGAGCCGGAGGCGGAGAGGAGAGAGAGAGAGATGGTGAAATGTTAGAGTGGAGCGAGAGGGAGAAATGAAGGAGAGAGTGAGAGAGAGGATGGAGAGAGTATGTGACATGTGGCTACACCCTACCATCATAAACAGTATTATTTCAGGGTGTGTTCGAAGGTAAAGATTCAGCCAAACTAAAAGCAGCTCTAATTATGGAGGATGGTGTGCGTGTGTGTATTTGTGTGTGTGCGCGTGTGGTCATGTGTGCGTGAATGTGTGTATGGAGTGTGTGTGTGGTCGTGTGAAGACTCAAGGTTAGGGCAGGTCCAACTGTGGTCTGGAGGTACGAAGCTAGCTCATCATCCCAGAGCTGGCCACACACACACACACACACACACACACACACACACCTCAGGAGAGAGCGAGAGACCAGGAGTAGAGACCAGAAGACAGAGAGAAAGTCTGCATGAGTAGCCGTTTCCCACAGTTTCGTGTTTAGTCTGTTACCATGTGACCTGTCGGGGTAAGAGTGTGTGTGAGTGAGGGAGTCTAAGTGCATGTGTGCATGTGTACATGTGTGCATGTGTGCATGTGTGTGTGTTGTGTGGAGAGCAAGAGAGAGATGGGGAGTGAGGTCTTTGACACGATCCTCCTGCCTTCAACAGGACAGATAAACATGTAGCTCTAGATCTCTCAATCTCTCTCTGTCTGCCCTCACTCTCTCTCCCTTTCTCTCTCCCCCCTCTCTCTCCCTCCCTCTCTCTCTCTCTCTTCCTACCTCTCTCTCTTTCTCTCTCTCTCTCTCCCTCCCTCCCCCTCCCTCCTCCCTCTTCTCTTTCTCTCTCCCTTCCTTCCTTTCTCCCTCTCCCCCTCCCTCCCTCTATCTCTCTCTCTCTCTTTCTCTCCTCTCTCTCTCTCGTGCTCTCTCTCCCTCCCTCTCGTGCTCTCTCTCTCTCCCTCCCTCACTCTCTCTTTCCCATCACTTCATTCATTTGACTCACCTGTAAGTTTCTGGATCAGGGGGCTAAGCTCTGCCTCTTTGGTGAGAACCAGAGTGAGAGCTCCAATCAGCTCCCCCTCCACCTCCTCCTGCTCCTCCTCCTCGCTGGGCGAGGTCTGCGCCTCCCCAGCCAGGGAGTACAAGTAGACCAGCAGCACCAGCAGCTCCTCTGGTCCGCACCGCTCCGCCACGCCCTCGGCGTCGGCCTTAGCTCCGCCACCGGCGCGTGGCTTCACCAGGGGTAGAAGCTGCCTCAGGAGGTCTGGGAAGGATGTGTCTCCTAGGGTCTGAAACACACAGAAAGGTCAATGTTACAATCTGAATCCAGTTTATCGCCATGTAAACGTACACATTTGCATATCATATCTGCTACAATTCTCAATTAAAAAGAATAAACTATTTTGGGCTGTGATGGTGAGGGTTTGTTGAAAGAAACAATTGAAATGTTAGCAAAGTTAGCAGGTTTTGGTGCATTGTTATTCAATGTGCCAACTGAACCATAACTACGTATGCACTGTGGACTGGATAATGAGGCCAGTGACAAGGTGAAAACATCCCATAACTGGAACATTTCATACTGCTCTATTCATGACATACTGGCTTTATGAGGGACACAAGAGTGAAAAGCACTGACCTCACACACACACACACTGCAAATACACACACTGCAAATACACACACACTGCAATGTGAAGAAGTGACCTCATCCATGCACACACACTAATACTAACACACTTTTGCTAAAGCGCACACACCACACACACACACCACCCCACACACACACAAACACATCACACAGACTCAAGGCTTGGACACATGCCACACACACCACAGAAGTGTGAGAGAGCAGTGACCTGTTTCAGTGTGTTCGGGCTGGATCTCTGAACGAGGCCCATCAGAACCAGAATGAGCTCACATCTATAAAAACAAGGCTTGGTTTGGACTGAAGAGAGTGGGAGAAAAGGAGAGAGAAAGAGACAGAGAGGGAGAGAGAAAGACAGAGAGGGAGAGAGAAAGAGGGAGAAAGAGAGAGACGGAGAGAGAAAGAGAGAGAGGGAGAGAGAAAGAGAGAGAGGGAGAGAGAAAGACAGAGAGGGAGAGAGAACGAGAGAGAGAAAGAGAGAGAGGGAGAGAGAAAGACAGAGAGGGAGAGACAAAGACAGAGAGGGAGAGAAGAGGGAGAGAGGGAGAGAGGGAGAGAGAAAGAGAGAGAGAAAGAGAGAGAGAGAGAGAAAGACAGAGAGGGAGAAAGACAGAGAAGGAGAGAGAAAGAGACAGAGAGACAGACAGATACAGACTAGATAAGAATTTAATGGGGGACCAGTGAATAAAGCCTGTCCCTCCCTCCTCTTCCTCTTCTCCTTCCTCCTCCTCTTCTCCTTCCTCCTCCTCTTCTCCTTCCTCTTCATCTTCTCCTTCCTCCTCCTCTTCCTCTCCCTCCTCTTCTAGACTTAACAGGCTCATCTGCACATCCAACGGTTATCTCTATTTGGAGCTAATATCTTTACTGGTATCTCTGTATGAATGATTTATGTATCGGCATATCTTGTGGTATCTCTTTATTAACAGTATCTCTACTGGTTTCTCTGTATTGATCATATCTCCACTGGTATCTCTACAGGCCTGTGAGGATGGATTATACTTCTACCGGTATCTCCAGCCAGGCCTAGGGTCCCAAGGGGGGTGTTTGAACACAAACCAAATCACACAACACATTTTTCTTCCTCAACGTTGTGAAATCAAATACCTCTCCAAGCTCCACTTGCTCTGCCAAACAAGGTTCCTCTGCTCTGTAGTTAAACAGGGAGGGGACATTGAGACAAGGGAGAGAAGGAGAGGGAGAGAGATGAGGAGAGAGAGAGGAGGAGAGAGAAGGGGAGATGGAGAGCAAAAGAAATGATGAGAATGAGAAAGAAGGAGATAGAGAGGACCCTCTCCCTCCCATGTCTGTCACCCTCTGCCTGTCTCTTCCTCTCCTGAATTCGTTTGTCATCGTTGCTCTCCTGTCTCATCGTCCCGTCCTCTTCCTCGTCCCCCTCTCCCTATTATTTGACTCTTACTGAACATTCAGTTCCCATTTCACACATTCCTCCCTCCTCTGTCCTCTGTGAGTTCATTCTTCCTCCCTCCAGTCCCCCTGGTGTCTGAGAGAGGGATGGAGGGATTGAGGGAGAAGGGATGGAGGGAATGAGGGGAAAGGGAGAGATGGGTGGAGGCATGGACAGGACAGAGAGATGGAAGAATAGAGGGATAGAAAGAGGGATGGAGGGAGAGATGGAGAGCAGGATAGAGGGAGAGATGGAGAATGGGATAGAGGGAAGGATGGAGAGAGAGGGGGATGGAGGGAGAGAGGGTCTCTATGTAATTCAGTCCTTTCAAGAGATTCATAAAGCTGCTGTCAGCTGGTTGCCGTGGCGCCAAGACAGGAAATGGAGGTCGTTTGACGGAGCGTTAAGATTGACTGCAGCTCATTCTACCCCAGCACTGAGGGGGGGAATGGGGGGGAAGACAGAGGGAACAGGTCAGGGTCCGGTCCTCCCAGTCCTCCTACCCTCTAGTCCATCACTCATTCACTCCTCCAACCCTCCAACCCTCAACCCTCCAGTCCTCAACCCTCTAGTCCTTCAGACTTCTTGTCCTCCAGTCCAACAACCCTTTAATCTTCCAACACTCTAGTCCTTTTGTCTACAACCCTCCAGCCCCCCAACCCTCCAGTCCACAACCCTTCAGTCCCCCAACCCTCTAGTCCTCCAAACCTCCAACCTTTTAGTCCTCCAGTCCAACAACCCTCTAGTCCTCCAACCCTCTAGTCCTCCAGTCCAACAACCCTCTAGTCCTCCAGTCCCCCAACCCTCTAGTCCTCCAGTCCCCCAACCCTCTAGTCTTCCAGTCCCCCAACCCGCTAGTCCTCCAGTTATCCAGTCCCCCAACCATCTAGTCCTCCAATCCCCAACCCTCTAGTCCTCCAGTCCCCCAACCCTCTAGTCCTCCAGTTCTCCAGTTCCCCAACCATCTAATAGAAATCTTATTATTAGAGCTCCTTTTAGCCCTGCATATAAACAGCACAATTTCACTTCATTACTGGCTATATGGAGCTAGGCCCTCTCATAACAANCGCGTCCACTGTCACATGATGAAAATAGAACAGTGGTGCGAAGCGACTGCTGTGATTGGTCCGGATGGAGGTGGAAGCACATCTCGCTGATGAAAGTGACCTCCCATTGCACCAATCAGATTCTACCTCCATGCAGGAGCCCACCCCCTATCGGTGATTGGCACCTCCATCCATCCCA
>BROE01000028.1:6978779-6985184 GCA_036571765.1 Plecoglossus altivelis
CACAAACACACACACACACACTCTCACCAACACACACACTCTCACTAACACACACACACACACACTCACTAACACACACACACACGCTCTCAATCTCACTCGCGCATCCATACACACTCGGTACTGTCAAGGAGAGTACATTACAGCCAGTACTAATCTGATGCAGAGAAAATCAGACCGTCTGGAACTCCTCTTCCATATAGTTCATCTACAAGATTCATCCATAATGAATAGGGTTCATTTGCATGATTCAATGATTCACCAGCATGATTCACGAGTATGATTCAGCCTCTATAAGAGGTGATGTGACACCGAGATCAGGCGGCACTGAGAGGAGCAGGGCACTGAAGGGTTAACCCAGCATCTTAGTTCTGCTCCCCTGTCTTATAAAGGGGGGGGGAGGAGAGAGAGAGAAGAGGAGGAGGGAGAGAGAGAGAGAGAGGAGAGAGACAGAGATGGAGCAAGGAGAGAGAGGACCCGTGGGTGAATAAGTTTAACTTTGAGCAGCAGAAAGCAAACTGGGAGACGTTTTTCAAAATAAAAGCACATTCAAAACCCGAACCGGTCAACAGTGCAGGTGCAGTTCTCTGACCGGCCAACTGGGGACAGTGTTGGGCCATGTTGGGCACGAACCACCCTTGTCTCGATGGCTGTCAGCTAGACCCTCTTTCCTCTCCTCCCTCCCCCCATCCTCCCCCTCACAGGCTGCCATACAGGACCCAGTATTAGCCTGATAACTAGTTGTATTTATGGAGAGGTGATGCTTGGGAGTTGATGTTTGGGGAAGGGGGGAGGTGGTGCTGTGGGACAGTTCAGAGAGGGAGGGGCTGTGGGACAGTTCAGGGAGGGAGGGGCTGTGGGACAGTTCAGGGAGGGAGGGGCGGTGGGACAGTTCAGGGAGGGAAAGGGAGGAGCTTCTGAAATTTGAATAAAACATTGACCAGGTCCAGGAGGCTCTAGAGGTCTGTCTTTGGTTAACAACATCTAGAACTGACTCAATACTCTGACAGCTGTGTTGATGGTGTGTGTGTGTGTGTGTGTACATGCATGTGCATGTGTGTCTGTGCGTGTGTGTATGCTGACACCCCAGAGACCTAGATGGGAGGAGTAATACCCAACAACAACCCTGCAGTAATGCAGGGGTCACAGGAGTCCTTTTGAGGGAGTGTGTGTGTGCGTGCCCATAAGGTTCCACATCTGTTTCTTACACACACACAAACAGACACACACACACACACACACGCACACAGTGTAGTCTCTACACAGAGCCTCCAGTGCAGCAGGTCAGGAAAGAACAGCCCAGACTCAACAAGCTAGACAATATCGTCATCTTATATGGCTGTGAAACAAGGAGGAGAGAGAGAGAGTGAGACCGAGAGGAGCAAGGCGTCTTTGGAGAGATGTTATCGCCTTGGTGATGGGGGTGTGAGCATCATTGGCTTGTCTGTTGTCCCTGGCGACCACAGCTGTGTGATGACTCATAAAATTCATATTTATGATGAGCAGACCTGCCTTCCACTCTTGCAACACACACACATGCACTCTCTCACACAACACACCATCTCACACAACATCCACACACACACAAATGTAAAACAAAGGGGCACCACATGATCCATTAGTTGAGACATAGTCGTCTTGCAGTTTAGCTTTTCATTGTTTCTTCTCGGAAACCCTTTATTCAATTCTTCAGGGAAAACCAAGGCTTGTGAGGGAGGGGGGGGGCAGGACAGCCACTGCTAGGACAGCACACACACACTGCTGCACACTACTGCACGCACACGCACACACGCACACACACACCCTGTCCCCGAGGCTTGAACGGGGACACTATAAAGGGACACTAGTTGCTGTGTTTTCAAGGTGAACACCACCCTCCCTGTGTGTGTGAATGTGTGATGTGTGTGGCGGCATGCGAAGGGGGAGGGAGGGGAGGGAGGGGGGGGAGCGGAGAGGGAGAGAGGAGGGCTGACAGGCTGATGTGTTTACAGCTGATCGCTCTTTGTGCCTACAATCTATCTGCTGACTCAGCCCTTTACACTGAGCTGAACAATACAAACAACAATACACAGACACTCTCTCTGAAAACACACACACACATATAGTCTCTCTCTCTCATACACTCACTAATCAGAGGTGGATGAGCAGGTCTGTGTTGGACAAACTTTCCCACAGCAGGCTCTCTCTGTGGCATACACACACATCCGCTCTGCTCCCCTCCTGCCTCTCCATCTCTCTTCCTCCATCTCTCTTACTCTCCCCCCCCCACCTCTCTCTCTCTCCCCTGTGTACTCTCCCTCGCTCTCTCTCTCACGGTGGTTCAGGGGAGAATCTGGTCTGTCTGGTCCTCTCATTAAAGTCTTCCTATCAGTCTGAACAGACAGGTCTGCCATCAGTAGCATTCATTCATCTATCCATGTATCCATCACCATCATCCATCCAAACATCACTACCATCCAGGCAGCTCATCCATCCTATGAGCTATCAAAGCTCCAATCTGAATCAGTTTAGAGCTCCAATAACTCAGAGCAACAATAACACACTCTGATCCAATAAGACCTGGGGGTGGTGGGGAGTTTTCAGACTAGGCCAGCCAAGGTAAACAGCCTCCCACACCCTCCTCCTCCATCTTCTCCCCTGCATTCACCTCCTCCTCCTGTGGATTTCATAGATCAACTACAATTCCCAGAAACCCCAAATCAACAATCAACTGGGTCACTGAGTGGGTTGTAGATAAACGTTAGCTGGCTGACTGGCTGGCTGGGTGACTAGTTGTTACATGAGAACTTTGTTACATCTTGAACTTTGTAATGGCACCACGTTACAGAACAAAACACAGACAAAGTTGTTAAATATGTCAGAGCACAGTAGGAGTCCAGGGGGATTACAGGTATTCCCAGGTGGACCGGAGGTTGTTTAGCTGAAGGGTTCTGCTGACTGGCAGGCCTGGTTGCCGTAACAACAAAACATGTCCAAAAGTTCAACAGAATGTTCCTTTACTTTGACACTTATTTTAGACGTGACATTTTTTTTTACAATGACATTTCAAATGTTTTGAGTCTGAATGTTCATACGAAGCAAAACAGGCAAGTGGATAGTGAAGCTCAGTGGTTAGAGATGCAGAAGGTTCGAATCCCCCAACGTCTCTTTGGAGAAAACTGTCTGACAAATGAACACATTTTTACATTACAGATCTTGTGTAAGTATGATGTTGTTCCTACAGCTGTCACTAAGCACAGTGACAGTGTAAGCTGTGTCACTACGGGTACTGACTGATGTCTGTCCCAGGCTGACACAAACATCGCCACCCACACAGAACACACACACACACACACAGAATATAACACACAGAGCACATATCCACCAGATCACACACACATTCAGAAGATCACACACACACACACATCAGAATATACACACACCAGATCAGAGTCTACTGTGTTTGAAGCTTTTCTTCAACACACGCAAACACTTTAACAATAAAGAGAGTCCACGTCACTCCCTCCCCCCTCCCCGTTTCCCTGGGCGATGAGAGACACTGTGATCATTCCAACACATGATGGAATATAGTCTCAGCATCTCTCCTCTACTCTGGTCCCCTCTCCTCCTCTCCTCTCTCCTCCCATCTCCTCCCCTCCTCTTCTCTCCTCTCGTTCCCTCTCCTCCTCTCCCCTTTCCTCCTTTCATTCCCTCTTCTCCAGTCTCCCCCTGTCTTCTCTCACCCTCTCCCCCCGCCCTTCTTTTATCATAATTAGTGGGCTCTGTGTCAGCCTGGTTCTGTGGTGAGGCTGGTTCTGTGGTGAGGCTGGTTCTGGTTCTGGTTTTGGGTTACTTTCATTCCTTTTCCATCAAAACAACAGAGGCACAAACAAGGCCACATGTGTTTTCTGTTCCAGACCTTCTACTGCAGGACAATGGGGAGGGAGGGGGGGGGCACAAAACAATGAGACACACATCTATTCACCCATACCTGACTCCAAACCCTCTGAAATGACTAACTATAAACAATTATATAGTGGAGCGAGAACCAGAGAGAGAACCAGAACAAGAGAGAAGGACAGCGAGAGAAACAGATACAGACAAGCATTTTTAAGCACTTCCAGACCCCCGTAGAAAGCCTGAGGCTTCTCCATTTGTAAATCCAAACAGGGGAGGGCGGGGCTGTGGGTGTGTGTTCAGAACAGGGGTGCAGGGGTCTCCACAGATGAGTTAGATTTTTGCTTCGTGGCAGCTGATTCCAACAACAACAAAATGTAAACTTCTCCAAACAAGCACGCACAAGCTGGCAGGCAGGAGCTCCTCATTCATGTCCTTCCTCTCAGATGCAGAGAGCAGCTCTGGATTAAAGATGAGCTGAAATCCAGATACGTTTCAATGTTGTCTAAACACATAAACATCCAGGCAGAGAGGCTGGGTGGGGGGCTGTGGTCCAGACTCTAATCAAACAGTTCCATGGCACTGCTTCAGGAGGCTGGAGACCCGTAACAGCCTCGACCTGGGTTCCCGCCTGATTGTCAGTCTGCCTGCCTGTCTGCTTGCCTGCCTACTCTCTGTCTGCTTTTCTGTGTTTGTCTGATAGCCCCCCCCCCTCGTATCTCAGACTTTGAGCCTGCCTGTTTGTGTGTCTGCGTCTCTCCAACACTAACCCTTTATGACATCATAACTTCTAGTCCTGAGGGGTTGGAGGTGACCTCTGTCGACCAGCACCTGGGAATTGTGGGTAATTACTGACAGGGTGAGATCTGTCTCTGATTGACCTGGCCTGACCTCTCACGCTCAGTTACCATAGCGACAGGTGAGTGGGGGAGGCCAGTTCCATATGGGTGAGTGTGGCAGGCCTCCCCCACCCCCAGGGCAACAGGAGGATGGGAGGAGAGTGGGGCAGGACTGAGCAGAGGGGGGTGACAGATCTCAGATGGGTATAATTACAGGAGTGCGGGGGGGCTGCAGAGAGAGATGCCCCTTGTTTTGCAGAGACGGCCAACTCTCCCGCCTCCCTCCTCCAGGGCCCCCCACCACCCTCCTCCAAGACCCCCCACCTTCCTCCTTCAGGGCCCCCCACCCCCTACATTTGCATCTAATGTGTTTATCATTTAGCCCAGTCGGTTTTGTCCAAAGCAACAGTCAAAGAGTGAGATAAAGAAAGAGAAGGAGGTAGAGTTATGTAACAGAGAACAGCCTGTGTGTTCAAAGAACGGTCATTAGAACAACTTCTGTACTTTCTACACTCACTATTTCTACATCTCTTTGGATGAAAGCGTCTGCTAAAATGAACAAAATGCAAAATGTCAAATTTGTACTGGCTTCAGCTCAGCGGTCTGGAACATAGAGACTTACTGGCCTTTTCACAGGGAAAGTGCTTAAGTAGCACATAAACATGCTAAGTATGCAGATCAGTGGTGTGTGATGTGGTGTAGGACAGAGAGCAGGGTTTAACTAAGAAAGGGTTTAAGAGCACATTGCTCCGCAGTGGAGCAGGCTCATCTGTGTTCTAGGCTGGGCTAGCTAGGCTAGCATGCTAATCGTCTGTGTTCTAGGCTGGGTTAGCTAGGCTAGCGTGCTAATCGTCTGTGTTCTAGGCTGGGCTAGCTAGGCTAGCGTGCTAATCGTCTGTGTTCTAGGCTGGGTTAGCTAGGCTAGCATGCTAATCGTCTGTGTTCTAGACTGGGCTATCTAGGCTAGCGTGCTAACTAGGACATGGTGACAGGCTGACTCTAGGTGGAATATCTTAAAGTGGAAGGATTTAATGGAAGCAGTTGACACATGGAACCAGTGACACATCTGCTAGCAACAGAACCATAAATTAGATAAGAGCTAACTATAGTTAACTGTCGCTCATTAAACCAAAATAAATATGCCAAAGATCATAAAATCAGACAAGTTACAGTCTAGTTATCAGACAATGTGTTATAGGAATGACTTTAATCCAGTTAAATTCTATATTGTGACAATGACAACCACTCCAACGCGTAGACATGAATCCACTTAAAGTTAAAATGTAGCTCATTGTGCCATTCAAGCTATTGCAGTCAATAAGCCACAGCTGGCCCCATATCTGTGTCCATGACCAATTTATCTCAAAATATGCAAAGGCTCATGGGTAATCAACGGATGTGTCTCATCCTACATATTCTGATCTGAGGCCTGCACGTATTCTAGCATGGTGGTAAGGTCAACAGGAAGTGGGAGGAGTCAACCTCTGACCCTGCTCTCCAACACCTCAGAAGGCCTCTCTAAACAGGTCCACCTAATAAACAGTCTGTACATTAGGCAGGGTGAGATGCACACACATGCAACCAGCCTGTAAACACAGCCGGTTAGGAAGGGGGGGGGGCAGACGGACAAGCCTGTAAACACAGCCGGTGAAGCCCAGGGAGAAGGGGTGGGAGAGAGGGTGAGGGGTGA
>BROE01000028.1:6985794-7023800 GCA_036571765.1 Plecoglossus altivelis
GGTTCGGGGGGGAGGTTAGGCAGACAAGCTATTCCTGGTCTTCCTGGGGGAGTGAACTCCATCACTACAGTAATCCTCCCATGCAAACACAGGAAGGAAGAGTGGGAGGAATAACAGCACTATAAACAGTTTGTGTGTGTGTGTGTGTGTGTGTGTGTGTCTTGCACTGAGATTGGTGTTTAAGGTTCACTGTGACATGTGATTCTAAGGAAGAAAAGATGGGGTAGAACAAGAAAACCCTGATGAAACCAGGAGAGAAACGAGAACAGGGAGGAGAAAAAGGACAGGGCAGGGATGGGGGTACAGGGAGTGGAGGAGGGGGTTGGACAAATGGATGGGGGCCGGTCAGCCCAGGTCAGTTCAGATACGAGGGGTCAAGGGTCAGAGGTCAGGGCTGGACACCTCAGCATGTCGTCTGTTAGACTGTTCAGCCCCTCCCCACAGGACAGAGGGGGGTGGCAGAGACAACCCAGAGGCTGTCAGGACTGGGGGGGTTCGAGGGTCCAGGGGGGGTCCAAACCCTGTGGCAAGAGGACCAATTACTGTCTTATGGCTCACTGTCTGTGGCACGCAGCTAAAGACAAGATGAAAGATCCAGGGACCGATATTGTCTTGTTGTTCTGTTGTCGGTGGGACTGAGGTGATGCAACACAGATGTGCCTTCTATGAAGGTATGGTGGGCTCTAGGCTAGGCTAGGCTAGACTTGTTTAGGTTAGGCTAGGCTAGGCTTATTTAGGTTAGGCTAGGCTAGGCTTGTTTAAGTTAGGCTAGGCACTATCAATACCTATTACATAAAGGATTGCGAGGTTCTACTAGTTGATCTATAAAGCCTGAGATCTTCAGAAGTCAAACCTCAACTGTGACTGTGGAGCCTGGAGGCTAGTTAGAGGCTAGAAGTTGTTTTGAAGCTGTACAGGTCACTTTAATTCATCCAGAAAAGGTCACAGGGTCAGGGGTCAGGGGTTATATGGAGCCTGAGAGACACTGTAGCTAAGGAATGACGAGATGGACTACTAGGCTCCAGTCTGGATCATCTGTCAGGACCCAGACAAACACACACATTAGGAAAACCTGCATTGTCTCACACACACAATGATTCACAGACAGACAGACAGACATGCAGAGAGAGAGAGAGAGAGAGAGAGAGAGAGACAGAGACAGAGAGAGAGAGAGAGTGACCCAGAAGTGACACTCATCTCAGCAGTAGAGTGACACGGTAATAAATTCAGGAATGTTTGGAGGGTTCCCCTTGCAGCCAGTTGAGATGAGAGTTCTACTCTACTCTGTTCTAATCTATTCTTCTCTGTCCTACTCTAATCCACTCTACTCTGCACCCCTTTCCTCTCCTTTGTACTCTGCATTTTCAGCTAACTAGCACCTTATTCAGCTAGCTAACTAGAACCTTATTCAGCAAGCTAACTAGCACCTTATTCAGCCAGCTAACTAGCACCTTATTCAGCAAGCTAACTAGCACTATAGTCAGCTTGCTAACTTGCGTTCAGGTAGCTAACTAGCACCATATTCCGCTAGCTAGCTCCGGATTACATGACAAGAGGCATGGGGTTCCAACACACTCAGACACACACCGGCAGACACACTCACACAGACACAGTCTATCTCCCCGGCTCTGCCCACAGAGCCGACCCCAGCACTCACACACTCAGGCTGGGTAAACACCGGCCGGGCGCCAGGCCTGGACAGGCCAGAGAAAAGAGACATTTCATAGAAACATTTTCTCCAGTAATTAGACTCTCTGTGTCCACCTCAGCCTCCCGCCACCCAACGCCCCCCACAAGGCAGAGAGAAAACCTCAAATGGAAATCAAATAAACAGAGAGGGGGGTTAGGCGGGGTTGTATGGGGGCACACAGAACTCATTTACCTTTAATACCTCAATAAAACCCAGGCTCATATTACGGGTCAGTTTTGATTAAAAACACAGAGTCTCAAGGCCTGGTTGTGACATGTGATTTAGGAGGAATGTCGAAGTGGAACAGACCAGGTCTTAGCTGAGAAAGGTGGCCATGAACAGCCTGTCTCAGAGTGGGAGGAGGAGACAGAAATAAAGGGGGAGACAGAAATAGAGGGGGAGACGTCCCTAAATTAGAACCACTAAAGGAACCAGAACCAGCACAACACCAGAACACCCCGCAAGACCAGAACCCCTCGAGAATCAGACCCACGCAGTTCTGCAGGTCCAGATTGGAGAGCAGTTTCCACTGCAGCGCCTGTAATGACTCTAGTCCCAGCACAGTCTCAGCCCCAGCAGCGGCCCAGTTTAAAGCCAGCGTTACGAGCTTGTTTTCACATTCCTCCCTGTCCTTGCCTCCCTGCCCCAGTCCTCCACACTGGGCTCTCCTGCTACTCTGTGCAGCTGCAGGAACAGACACACAGACTCTGGACGTGGAGCAGGGCAGAGGAAATGACTCTGGAACTAAGGAGTCTTAGAGAGATTAGGAGAGTGGACTATGGCGCCATACAGCTCTGGGGGAAAGGGAGAAGAGGGGGAGGGAGGGGGAGACAAGGGGAGAAAGAAAGAGAGGAGGGAGAGAAAGAGGGTGGGGAGAGACAGAGAGAGAGAATGAGAGAGAGATGAGGGATAGACAGAGAAAAGAGACAAAGATGGGGAGACAGAAAGCCAACGCAAACCAGAAAGATACAGCAGATCTCTGCTGAATATCTGAGGTTAATGACACTTTTGGTCTTTTACTCCCTCTTCCTCCCTCTTTTCACAGCTGACCTCTGACCCTGCCCTGGTCACACACACACACATGTCCGCCCTCATAAACTGTACTTCCTCTCACCATAACCTCCAAACACCATGAAGAGGAGCTCCAAGAATGGAGAGTGTTTCTGTGAGTGCGTGTTTGTGGATGTCGGTGCGAGTATCTCTGTATGAATGTGTGTTAGTGAGCGTCTGTGTGCGTGAGTGTGTATGTATCTCTATATGAGTGTGTGTTAGTGAGCGTCTGCGTGCGTGAATGTGTCTGTGAATGTGTATGTATCTCTGTATGAATGTGTGTTAGTGAGCGTCTGTGTGCGTGAGTGTGTCTGTGAGTGTGTATGTATCTCTGTATGAGTGTGTGCGTACCTGTAACAGCAGTCTCTCAAAGGCCAGGCAGGTGTCCCAGTGTGGCAGGGCAGGGTGGAGAAGGGTTTGTGCCGTGGCCATAGCAAGCTGCAGAACGCCGGCGTTGCTCTCTATCGCCCCCCAGTTGCCGCGGAAGAGCTGCACGTACGAGCTCAGCTGCTCCCCGCTCACGCGGCCTGCGGACAGGAAGTCAGCGTCAATACACAGGAAGCTGGTTTCTGCTGAGGCAAGCTGCTGGTTAACATGCCCGCCTGTAGGAGGCAGTACCTGCGGACACACGCACGCATACACACACACCCTTTTGCACATCCATATACACACATGGACATCCGCCCTCTCACACGCACATGCACACATATCGCTCACACAGAATAACTATCTCTCGCCCTCTCACACATGCACGCTCACGCACACAGTCCCACACACACACTTTAATGGAAGCAGCTGGGTAAAAGCATTGTAAATAGACAACCTGCTTCCAGGTCTAAGTGTCTGTAGCACCAAACACATACAGGTGTTACCAGGGCTAAGTGATATCCACACACATACACACACTATAAAAATATCTCAGCCAGCACATTCTACAGCCCAGGGAACCAGAAGCAGAGGTAGTATGTGCATGAGAGAGAGAGAAAGAGAGAGAGGGAGGGAGGGAGGGAGGGAGAGAGAGAGAGAGAGAGAGAGAGAGAGAGAAAAAGGGAGAAAGAGGAGGGAGGGAAAGAGTAAGGGAGAGAGAAAAGTGAGAGTGAGGGAGAGGGAGAGAGAGAGAAGAAGCGAAGAATGAGAGAAGAAGAAAGACGTGAAGAGGGAGGAAGGAAGAAACCCCCACAAAGAAATGATACTGAAGAGAGAATGAAGAGAGAATGAGATGAATGGATACAGAGATAGACGGCCACAGAGATAGACGGCCACAGAGATAGACGGCTACAGAGATAGACGGCCACAGAGATAGACGGCCACAGAGATAGACGGCCACAGAGATAGACGGCCACAGAGATAGACGGCTACAGAGATAGCAAGATAAACAGAGCATACCGTATGACTTAAGTGTGTCTCAGCAGTAGTGTTAAAATGAGGATAGCAACGTCTGCATATGTGTGTGTGTGTGTGTATGTGCGTGTGCATGTGTCCGTGCAGCACATAACCCAGTGATAAAAGCTGTCCCTCCGGGAGCCTGTCTGCCAGACACAAAACACCCACCCTCCAGAACATAGTGTGACTAATACGTGTGAATCGGAGGTTCCTCTGATTATTTGCAGAGCTGGCAGAGTCAAGCAGGCCCTCGTATCCCCTCCCTCCCCCTCCCCCTCCCACACCTCCACCCCAGCCAGCCCTCTGGGGAGGGTTCAGAGAGACACAGGGCACAGCCTCCTGGGAGAGGTAGGGAGGGTCTGAGGGAGCCAAGGGGGCAGCTGGAGGTAGAGGACAGGGTGGGGGGTTGGAAGACCCTGGGGCTGGGGGTGAGAGGAGGGGAACAGGGGGTAGTTAAGGGTGACAGGAGAGGAGGGGGGTAGGTGGAGGTGAGAGCGACAAAGGGGGGGGGTGTCTGGGGGGGAAAGGAGGGTGGGGGGAGAGGCAGAAAAGGTGGGGGGTGGGGGTGAGAGGGGCATATTAACTCCCCAGAAAGCCACTTCTTCATGTTGATGTTCTGAAACAGGACCAGATGTAGGAGTATTTCCTGTCTATGCGGCCAGTGTTGTCTTAAGAGGAGAAACACACACACACACTAGAGGAGAAAAGGGCCAGAACTCTCCACAGGACTGAGAGGGGAGCCTCGACTCCAGACTCTCTGGTCTGCTGCTCTCTCCATCCCCAGCCGGCTCTGGAGGAGGGGAGCCCTATCTGCACTGGGAAGGGTCTACTAGTGTTCTGTCTTGTTCCTCTCACAAGGATCAGGTTGGTTACAGGTGCTGGTCTGTAGGCATCTGTGAAGCTTGACATTGCTTGTATACAAGACTATACCTGTACAATTCTGACAGCATTAGAGGCAGGCTTCGAGGCAGGGTTAGAGGCAGGCTTCGAAGCAGGGTTCGAGGCAGGGTTAGAGGCAGGCTTTGAGGCAGGGTTAGAGGCAGGGTTAGAGGCAGGCTTTGAAGCAGGGTTAGAGGCAGGGCTAGAGGCAGGCTTTGAGGCAGGGTTAGAGGCAGGGTTAGAGGCAGGCTTTGAAGCAGGGTTCGAGGCAGGGTTAGAGGCAGGCTTCAAAGCAGGGTTAGAGGCAGGCTTCGAAGCAGGGTTAGAGGCAGGCTTCGAAGCAGGGTTCGAGGCAGGGTTAGAGGCAGGCTTCGAAGCAGGGTTAGACGCAGGCTTCGAGGCAGGGTTAGAGGCAGGCTTCGAGGAAGGCTTCGAGGCTGGCAGGGTCTCCCAGGTTTCCCCACCTGGTGCCAACCATAACCCAGACCAGAAGCAGGAAATACCACGTAGACAAGCTCCAGCAGCCCCCTTCCCTTGTCCTGCAGAGGGCCAAGCATAACCCTGAAGCATGGCTATGTGTGTGCCTGTGTGTGGGATTGATGGAGTGTGTACGTGTGCGTGATTGTGTATTTTGTGTAATTGTGTGTGTGGTCAGTCAAGGTTGTAGTGGTAATGTGAATTTACAGTGTGATACAGTACACCAGTGTGACCCACTACAACCAGGGTTATTCTGCAGTGTGCCAGCATGCTTCCAGCAGAGACAGACAGACAGACAGGCAGATAGTCAGACAGACAGTGTGTGTGTATGTGAATGTGTGTGTGTTCATGCAGGCTCTATTTGAGATTGGGTCTGCTGTATTAGTGTGGCAACTGTCCAGTTTGAAATATGTGTGTGTGTGTGTGTGTTCTTATTCCTCTGGCAAGGCTTTGGTTGTTGGCTTAGAGGGCAGGAAATAGCTGTTACTTGATGAATTGGTTTGGTGTGTGTGTGTATTGATGTGTATGTCAGTGAGCATGAGTCTATGTATATGTGTGTGTGTGTGTGTGTGTGTGTGTGTGTGTGTGTGTGTGTGTGTATGTATGTATGTATGTATGTGGTGTGTGTCTGTGAGTGTGTGTGTATGTATGGGGTGTGTGTGTGTATGTATGTATGGGGTGTGTGTGTGTGTCTGTGAGTATGTATGGGGTATGTGTGTGTGTGTGTATGTATGGGATGTGTGTGTGTGTGTATGGGGTGTGAGTGTGTACATGTATCAGCTCATCCTCATTCTCTACTCTATGTAGCGAGACACCCCAGAATGCATTGGGGGAAGCAGACCATCTGCTCTGTCAACATATTCGTTTTACGCCACACATACACACACACTTAACACAAACATACATACATGTATCTCTCCCTCACATGCATGGACACAGACACACACAGACTCCTCTGGACACATACACACAGGAACACACTCACATACATGTACAGATACAAAAACATACACACCACACACGCGTGGACACGAATACACACATGCATGCATACACACACAATGACAAACACATGTTCCAGCTGCACAAGTCCACACACACAAACACACTTAAACACAAACATTCTACACACACATGCATAAACACACACTCGGTGACACAGTAAAACCTAAGCTGTCCAAACAACTCCCTGCACAGCGTTAAAACACCCAGAGACAACATGGTCTTTTGACTCCCTCCCTCATCTGACTCGCTCTTCCCTTGTCTGATTCTCTCCCTCCCTCATCTGACTCTCTCCCTCATCTGACTCTCTCCCTAATCTGACTCTCTCCCTAATCTGACTCTTTCTCCCTCGTCTGACTCTCTCCCTCTCTGATCTGACTCTCCCTCATCTGAGTCTCTCTCCCTCAACTGACTCTCTCTCTCCCTCTCTCAACTGACTCTCTCTCTCCCTCTCTCAACTGACTCTCTCTCTCCCTCAACCGACTCTCTCCTTCCCTGATCTGACTCTCTCTCCCTCCTTCATTTCAATTCAGTCTCTTCGTCTCTCTCCCTCGCTCTTCCTGTCTCTCCTCCACCCTCTCTCTCTCTCTCTCCCTATTCTCTTTCTCTCCTCTGTCTCTCCCTCTCCTCAATATCTCTTTCTCCCTCTCTCCTGTCTCTCTCTCTCTTGTCTCTCTCTCCACACTAAGTCAACAGTCTGTCAGTGAGAGGGAAGGAACAGCTTACTGCCACACCAACTCTCCCTCCCTCTAATTCTCCCCCCCTCCTCCCCTCCCTGACCCCCTCCCTCCCCCCCACTCCCTTCCTCCCCCTCCCCCTCTCAGGGTGTTATTCTCCAGGCTCCAGGGAGAGCAGGACTAGAAGGAGCCCAGCTTTCTAACACAGATGTGTGAAAAGAAACCACCACGGAACTGTGTGTGTGTGTGTGACCTTCAGCATATTTACAACCTGCTTGTTACAGCTCCTCCTTACCTTCATGATTATAGGAGCCATGGACTCCATGCACCCCCAACCCCTCCTATGTGTGTGTGTGTGTCTGGAGTGTGCGTCTGGAGTGTGTATCTAGAGTGTGTGCCTGGGGTGTGTGTCTGGAGTGTGTGTCTGGTGTGTGTGTCTGGAGTGTGTGTCTGGTGTGTGTGCAGAACATGTTAAATATGATTCATTCACACACCTGACTTATGAGTAGTATCAGTATAAGTGTGTGGGTGTGTGTGAGTGTGTGATAAATGTGTCTGCACGTGTGTGTGTGTCTGCATATCTCAGCGTGCTTTTACCCTTGACTTCAGATACTGCTTCATTAACAAACAACAAAAGTATTCGAGGGACGTATGTGTGTGTGAGCGTGTGTACGTGTGTGTGAGCATGTGTGTGTGTGTGTGTGTGAGTCAGCGAGCAGCAACATGTGGTTCACATTTCCTCTGTGGTCACATGGGCAAGCGCACACACACACACACACACACATCTCTCTAATCTCCAGGGGGCGCTGTGGCTCTACAGTGTACGATCACGACGTCTCTCTCCAGTCTCTCTAATGAAGTCGTTCCTGTAATGTTCGGAGTGGTAGTATCACTTGTTGGTATCTGGCAGATTTGACAGCCCAGTAAAAAGCTCTCTCTCTCTCCCTCCCTCTCTTTCTCTCTCTACATCCCTCTCTCTCTTCCTCGCCACCTGTCCATTTCTATCTCTCTCTGTGTCTGTGGTGCCGTATGGTGTGTGGGCCTCTGTGTGCGCAGCATGTGTGTGTGTGTAACATGTGTGTGTGTGTGTGTGTAGCATGTGAGTGTATGTGTGTGTAGCATGTGAGTGTATGTGTAGCATGTATGTGTGTGCGTCCTACCCAGGTTCATCTTGAAGGGCAGGTGTTCTCTGCTGGCAGCCTCCACCAGCTGTCTGCACGAAACCAATCACATCACGCCCCTTGTCATGCTTTGCTGCCCAGCATTACACGCCTCCATTAGACCAGTGCAGAGGACCACTGAGGGGAAGGGGGAGGGGGCAATACACATCAAAAACTGGTAGTCGGATGCTGTCTATAAGTGGTTGTAGCAGTGTGTGGATGTGCATGTGTGTTTAAAGTCCAAATTCAATCATTTCGTTCTAGAGAACTTTTACAAGCAATGTCACAGAGGGCTTCACAACCTAAACCCTCAGAGCAGACCAAGAGAAAGAGAGAGGAGGGAGGGAGGGAGAGGGGGAGAGAGGGAGGGAGGGAGAGGAGAGAGGAGGATGGAGGGAGAGAGGGAAAGGAGGAGAGAGGGTGGGAGAAGGGAAGACAGGGAGGGAGAGCAGGAGAGAGGGCAGGAGAAGGGGAGCCAGGGCGGGAGAGGGGGACAGAAGTCTTGAGGGCGAGACAGGGGAAAGAAAGATTGAGGGGGAACAAGGGGAGAGAATTGAGGGATGGAACAGGTGGGAGAGGGGAGAAGCGAGAGAGGAGAAGGCTTGAGATGGAGGGTGAGACAGAGGGGGAGAAAGGCTTGAGGGTGAGGAGGGGCGAGAAGGGGCGAGAAGATGAGAGAAGGTGAACAGAGGGGAGAGAAGCTTGAGGCGAGACGAGAAGAGAGAGGGGAGAGAAGGCTTGAGGGTGAGACAGAGGGGGAGAGAAGGCTTGAGGGCGAGACAGAGGGGGAGAGAAGGCTTGAGGGAGACAAGGAGAGAGAGAGAGAAGGCTGAGGCGGGAGAGAAGGCTTGAGGGCGAGACAGAGGGGGAGAGAAGGCTTGAGGGTGAGACAGAGGGGGAGAGAAGGCTTGAGGGGGAGACAGAGGGGTCGCTGACATGGATCCTAAATGTAAAATCGACGCTGTTTTTCTTTTTGGGTGCTTTTTTCTCTCCTTTCCTTTGGTTCTCCCTCCTTCTGCTGTAACTGCTGCCATGTGTTTAATATCAGAGCTAATGTGTTCCAGACCCGGCCGGGTCGGGCCAGGGGGGAGGCTTACTCTGGGCCTGCCGCCATCTTCACACACAGCCAGACACAAAGACAGGCGAACAGAACCAGGTTCTAGCCAGGACCAGAACCAGACCAGGGACCTGGCCATTCCAGAACCAGGACCAGAACCAGGTTAAAAATGTGTGTCATTATCGTGACACTTCATGTCATTGTCATGGCATTATCATGCTACTGTTTTATCATTTACATGGCATTATCATGGCATTATCATGCTACTGTTTTATCATTTACATGGCATTATCATGGCATTATAATGTAATTAACATGACATTATCATGGCATTACCATGTGTTCATGTCATTATTATGGGCTCTGTATAGCAGGTTGTGACTCACAGGTTATGGTCAAACTGAATGTCATAAACACAGTGTGTGTGACCGTAGTGAGTCATAAACACACACATAGTTAACATGCTTAAGATGCCCTGGCTGTGACCTTGCCACGTGTGTGAATAAGCATGTGTGTACAAATGGTCCTTGTGTATGTCTACGTGTGTGTTTGTGTGAACATGTGTGGAAAAGTGTGTGAACAACATGTGTGTGCATATGGTGCCCTTGTGTATGTTTGCGTGTATGTTTGCAGGCGTGTGTGATTATGAGAGCGTGCCTGTGTTTGTGAGTGTGTGTGATTATTAGTGTGTGTGATTACAAGAGAGTGTGTGTGTGTTTGTGAGTGTATGTGTGTGATTATTAGTGTGTGTGTGTGTGTGAGTGTGATTATGAGAGTGTGTGCGTGTGTGTGTAAGAAAGGCGGGCACATAAGCGTACATCCTCGTGTGTTCCAGGAAAGAGAGAGAGCTTTTGGTCAAACTGAGAGAGGCTGAAATATGGTTCCAATTTGCCCACCCCCGTCCCCTCCCATTCCCCCATTCGACCCCCTCCCTCCCCCTATGCTTTGCTCAGTCCATTCGGTCTGACAGGCAGGCAGGAGGGCGGGAGGGCAGGGGGTGAGTAACAGGCCCCATAACTAGGCAGTAGTAGGAGGAGGGGGGAAGGAAGGGGGGACTGCGCGTGTCTGACCTCCTGCATGTGTGTGTGTGTGTGTGTGTGTGTGTAGTATCCAGTGAAAGGGATTTGTCTAGCCTGAAGGGGGCACTCTTGCACTTGAGCAGAGTGTAGCTGCTTACTCAGGACTAATGTGTGTGCGTGTGTGTGTGTGTGTGCCCGTCCCAGATAAATGCCACCAGATGTGTAATCAAAGTTACACCATTAAGAAGTAGTTGTGCATCAAGTGCTGGAGCACAAACTCAAATACCTGTCCACACACACACACACACACACACACACAGTTCAGCCCCCAGAGGAGTGTATCTCTGCTGGGTTAATGAGTGTCGGGGGTGGGTGAAGGGAGGGTGGGTTACTGGAAGTGTATGATACAGCAGTTAAGTATGGGTCAGACTGACTAAGGATTCCTTCAACTTCACTGGATACCGGACACACACACACACACATGCTCACACACATACACATACATGTGCACCCACACACACATGCGCGCACACACGCGCACGCACACACGCGCACGCGCACACACACGCGCGCACACACAGTAAACATACAGTGCATACACACATCCAGTCACCTAATGCGTCCCAGCAAAGCTCAAGGCAGAGCAGATCCATGATCTTAGTCAGAACACTGTCACCACAGCCACTTTGTAAACATTTGTTGAAGCACTTCCTGTAATCAGGACTATTACCTCTCAAACTGTCTCCGCGCGCACACACGCACAAACACACGCACACACACGCACAAACACACACATATTACTATTCAGTCTAGAGACTGTGTTTATAGGCCAGAGATGAACAACAAGCCAACAAACTCGCCCTCCCTGCCACCTCTCATCCCCCTCTCCCTTTTCCTCCCTCTCTCCCTCACTCTCTCCCCTTTCCTCCCCCTCTCCCTTTCCCTCCCCTCCTCTCCTAATATTTGGAATATACCCAGAGCTGCCTGCCCACCCAGAGAGGGCACCGGGGTACAGGAGGCTGGTCCGACGCAGAGGAAAGTTCTGGTCATGTGACCCACAAAGAACCAAAGACAAGCAACAGCCAAACACAGCAAACCACACTGGGTAGACAGGAGGGTACCTGACCACACAAACACACACACACACACAATTCCTCACGTAAACTGCTAACTGAGAGAAGAAGTGTTCTTAGTGTATTTTGGCACATTGAGTGAGTGTAGCAGCATGTGTGTAGCAGTGCATGTTTTAGATGTGTGTTGCAATGTGTGTAGCAGCATGTGTGTTAGGTGTGGTATTAAATGTGTGTGTAGCAGCCAGCATGTCTCAAGGTGTGTGTAGCAAAATGTTTCAGTTGTGTGTTACAAGTAAGTTTGTGTGTACCAGTATTTTTCAGGTGTGTGTATCCATGTGAATGTGGGCTGGAGCAGAGAGCAGAGAAGCTGGAGGAGAGAGCAGATAGGCTGGAGGAGGAGAGAGCAGAGAGGCTGGAGGAGAGAGCAGTGAAGCTGGAGTAGGAGAGAGCAGAGAGGCTGGAGGAGGAGAGAGCAGAGAGGCTGGAGGAGAGAGCAGAGAAGCTGGAGGAGAGAGCAGAGAGGCTGGAGGAGAGAGCAGAGAGGCTGGAGGAGAGACCAGAGAGGCTGGAGGAGAGAGTAGAGAGGCTGGAGGAGAGAGCAGAGAAGCTGGAGGAGGAGAGAGCAGAGAAGCTGGAGGAGGAGAGAGCAGAGAAGCTGGAGGAGGAGAGGGGAGAGAGGCTGGAGGAGAGAGCAGAGAGGCTGGAGGAGGAGAGAGCAGAGAGGCTGGAGGAGGAGAGAGCAGAGAGGCTGGAGGAGAGAGCAGAGAGACTGGAGGAAAACAGAGCTCCCCAGGGTCGAGGTCTCTCCTCCAGGCAGCTCAGCGTGGTGTGGGGCCCCCAGACCACCAAGACTCAAACAAGAGGGCCAGGAAAACATCCTGAAATTACAGAAGGAAATATCATCCGCTCATGCTGTTACCTAGATCCACACCCTGCGTTTAATAGCTGGGTTTACAACATTCAGCCAATCAAAACACGGTCTGGGAGGGGCTGAAAATAACTCGGCGAATCCTAGTAGAGGCCAGCTAGAAGGATCTGATGTTGAACAGGACCAGGTGAAGAAGAGTGATTTAAATGCAATAACATCTCATGCAGACATACGTTTCTTCAATCTACATTCATTTGTGTTTGAGGAGTGTGTAGCAGTGGAGTGTGTGCACTGGGAGAATGAGAGTGTGTGCATGAGGTGTGTCTGAGCTAGGTGAGTGTGTGTGTGTCAGGTGTGTGCAAATTTGCTCTCCATACACTGGGTCCACCTCCATCTCCTCCATGTGTGTGTGTGTGTGCATATGTTTGTCTCCTCTGCAGCTGTGATGACTTTGGTGGCCATCTGTTCTCACACAGCCAATGCTATAGTTCTGCTACACACATTGAAGTTCTGCCGCTCGCGCACGCACACACGCGCACACGCACGCACGCGCGCACGCACGCACGCACACACACACACACAGACACACACCCCACTGATTACATGGGTGTGTCTGTTCTCAGATGGAGATAGCTCATCCCATCCATATTTGTGTGGATTTGTGTGTGTGAGGGAGTGTGTGCTCAGCGAGATAGCTGAAGTCACCCTCCTGCTCAGAGAGATAAGAGTTTGGCTCAGGAATGTAGGAGCTTTAGATGCTGTATGGTGATATGACATGAGGCCAAACCCCCCCCAGTCCTAAGCACAGCAGTCTGTCCGTCCGTCCGTCCATCCGTCTGTCTGGCTGTCACAGGAGCTCTCCTCCTCTCCTCCTCCTCTAGTCTTCTCCTCTCGTCTAAGCAGACAGTGACTCTGACTACAGGGAGGAGCTGTGTCACAGGAAATAATTACCCTGATATGAAGAGACTTTGGAGTGTGTAAACATAAACAGGTTTAACTGTGTGTGTGTGTAGTTAATGTGTGTTGGCACTGTACAGATGCTTGACCGGTCGGCCTTAAGATCAGAGCAGCCTGATCCTGCTGTGCTCACATTCTAACACACACACATTCTAACAAACACACATTCTAACACACACACACACATTCTAACACACAAACACACTTTCTAACACACACACACACAGCTGAAGCCCACAACCTCTCATCCATGGACACAGGACCCCCCCTGTGCCCAAGCTGCATACCACTCAGGCTCTGCAGTATTGTGTGTATGCGGATGTCTATGGGTGTGAGTGTGTGTTTGGTGTGTGTGTGTGTGTGTGTGTACGTGCACCAGAGCTAAGCTCCCTCTCTGTTCCTCCACATGTTCCAGAAGAAGAGAGACCAGGAGGAGCGCATGATGAAAGATTAAAGCTGCCATGTAGAGCCTCACCACAGGGGGTTGGCGTGTGCCTGAGATCATAGTCCCACTACCCTCCCCTCTACAGTCTAGCCCCACTACCCTCCCCTCTACAGTCTAGCCCCACTACCCTCCCCTCTACAGTCTAGCCCTACTACCCTCCACACAGTCTAGCCCCACTACCCTCCCCTCTACAGTCTAGCCCTACTACCCTCCACACAGTCTAGCCCCACTACCCTCCATACAGTCTAGCCCCACCACCCTCCACACAGTCTAGCCCCACTACCCTCCATACAGTCTAGCCCCACTACCCTCCTCTCTACAGTCTAGCCCTACTACCCTCCACACAGTCTAGCCCCACTACCCTCCCCTCTACAGTCTAGCCCTACTACCCTCCACACAGTCTAGCCCCACTACCCTCCATACAGTCTAGCCCCACTACCCTCCATACAGTCTAGCCCCACTACCCTCCACACAGTCTAGCCCCACTACCCTCCCCTCTACAGTCTAGCCCCACTACCCTCCCCTCTACAGTCTAGCCCCACTACCCTCCACACAGTCTAGCCCTACTACCCTCCATACAGTCTAGCCCCACTACCCTCCTCTCTACAGTCTAGCCCTACTACCCTCCACACAGTCTAGCCCCACTACCCTCCCCTCTACAGTCTAGCCCCACTACCCTCCATACAGTCTAGCCCCACTACCCTCCACACAGTCTAGCCCCACTACCCTCCTCTCTACCCAGTCTAGCCCCACTACCCTACCCTCTACCCAGTCTAGCCCCACTACCCTACCCTCCACACAGTCTAGCCCCACTACCTTCCCCTGCATAAGCCCTGTCAGGTGCTGCAAAACAGTAGCATTGTGGGTGGTCTGGGAGAGAGGCGGGGAGGGGGGGGGGGAGAGAGGGAGGCAAAAATGATTGAAAAGCGAGAAAGTGTAAAGAAATCTTGGTCTGCTGAATGACTGTGTCCATGCACACATGCGCGCACGCATGCACGCACACACACACAGCACCACACAGAAGCCAGCATGCAGTCTACACCACAGCTCTGCCCAAAGGAAATGACATGGACAGAAACACCACCAAGTCAAGCCCAGATTAGCTGAGATGAGCGGAAACTGAAGCCAAGGCAGCAGACAGAGGTGTCCCATGTCCCAAAGAGGTCATACTGAGGTCATACAGAGGTGTCCCATGTCCCAAAGAGGTCATACTGAGGTCATACAGAGGTGTCCCAGGTCTCAAAGAGGTCATACTGAGGTCATACAGAGGTGTCCCAGGTCTCAAAGAGGTCATACTGAGGTCATACAGAGGTGTCCCATGTCCCAAAGAGGTCATACTGAGGTCATACAGAGGTGTCCCAGGTCTCAAAGAGGTCATACTGAGGTCATACAGAGGTGTCCCATGTCCCAAAGAGGTCATACTGAGGTCATACAGAGGTGTCCCAGGTCTCAAAGAGGTCATACTGAGGTCATACAGAGGTGTTCCAGGTCCCAAAGAGGTCATACTGAGGTCATACAGAGGTGTCCCAGGTCCCAAAGAGGTCATACTGAGGTCATACAGAGGTGTTCCAGGTCCCAAAGAGGTCATACTGAGGTCATACAGAGGTGTCCCAGGTCTCAAAGAGGTCATACTGAGGTCATACAGAGGTGTTCCAGGTCCCAAAGAGGTCATACTGAGGTCATACAGAGGTCACACATTGTGTTGTTCAGTACTGAAGTACTGTGAGGTACTCACTGTGTTGATGTTACTGCAGTAATGTGAGGTACTCACTGTGTTGATGTTACTGCAGTAATGTGACGTACTCACTGTGTTGATGTTACTGCAGTAATGTGACGTACTCACTGTGTTCATGTAACTGCAGTACTGTGAGGTACTCACTGTATTCATGTAACTGCAGTACTGTGAGGTACTCACTGTGTTGATATTACTGCAGTACTGTGAGGTACTCACTGTATTCATGTTACTGCAGTACTGTGAGGTACTCACTGTATTCATCTTACTGCAGTACTGTGAGGTACTCACTGTGTTCATGTCACTGCAGTACTGTGAGGTACTCACTGTGTTCATGTTACTGCAGTACTGTGAGGTACTCACTGTGTTCATGTCACTGCAGTACTGTGAGGTACTCACTGTATTCATGTTACTGCAGTACTGTGAGGTACTCACTGTATTCATGTTACTGCAGTACTGTGAGGTACTCACTGTGTTCATGTTACTGCAGTACTGTGAGGTACTCACTGTATTCATGTTACTGCAGTACTGTGAGGTACTCACTGTATTCATGTTACTGCAGTACTGTGAGGTACTCACTGTATTCATGTCACTGCAGTAATGTGACGTACTCACTGTGTTGATGTTACTACAGTAATGTGACGTACTCACTGTGTTGATGTTACTGCAGTAATGTGACGTACTCGCTGTGTTGATGTTACTGCAGTAATGTGACGTACTCACTGTGTTGATGTTACTGCAGTAATGTGATGTACTCACTGTGTTCATGTAACTGCAGTACTGTGAGGTACTCACTGTATTCATGTAACTGCAGTACTGTGAGGTACTCACTGTGTTGATGTTACTGCAGTAATGTGACGTACTCGCTGTGTTGATGTTACTGCAGTAATGTGAGGTACTCACTGTGTTCATGTCACTGCAGTACTGTGAGGTACTCACTGTGTTCATGTTACTGCAGTACTGTAAGGTACTCACTGTATTCATGTTACTGCAGTACTGTGAGGTAGTGACTGTGTTCATGTTACTGCAGTACTGTGAGGTACTCACTGTATTCATGTTACTGCAGTACTGTGAGGTACTCACTGTATTCATGTTACTGCAGTACTGTGAGGTACTCACTGTATTCATCTTACTGCAGTAATGTGAGGTACTCACTGTATTCATGTTACTGCAGTACTGTGAGGTACTCACTGTATTCATGTTACTGCAGTACTGTGAGGTACTCACTGTGTTCATGTTACTGCAGTACTGTGAGGTACTCACTGTATTCATGTCACTGCAGTACTGTGAGGTACTCACTGTATTCATGTTACTGCAGTACTGTGAGGTACTCACTGTATTCATGTTACTGCAGTACTGTGAGGTACTCACTGTTTTCATGTTACTGCAGTACTGTGAGGTACTCACTGTTTTCATGTTACTGCAGTACTGTGAGGTACTCACTGTTTTCATGTTACTGCAGTACTGTGAGGTAGTGACTGTGTTCATGTTACTGCAGTACTGTGAGGTACTCACTGTGTTCATGTTACTGCAGTACTGTGAGGTACTCACTGTATTCATGTTACTGCAGTACTGTGAGGTAGTGACTGTGTTCATGTCACTGCAGTACTGTGAGGTACTCACTGTATTCATGTTACTGCAGTACTGTGAGGTACTCACTGTATTAATCTTACTGCAGTACTGTGAGGTACTCACTGTGTTCATGTAACTGCAGTACTGTGAGGTACTCACTGTATTCATGTTACTGCAGTACTGTAAGGTACTCACTGTGTTCATGTTACTGCAGTACTGTGAGGTACTCACTGTATTCATGTTACTGCAGTACTGTGAGGTACTCACTGTGTTCATGTTACTGCAGTACTGTGAGGTACTCACTGTATTCATCTTACTACAGTACTGTGAGGTACTCACTGTATTCATCTTACTGCAGTAATGTGAGGTACTCACTGTGTTCATGTCACTGCAGTACTGTGAGGTACTCACTGTGTTCATGTTACTGCAGTACTGTGAGGTACTCACTGTGTTCATGTTACTGCAGTACTGTGAGGTACTCACTGTGTTGATGTTACTGCAGTAATGTGAGGTACTCACTGTATTCATGTTACTGCAGTACTGTGAGGTAGTGACTGTGTTCATGTCACTGCAGTACTGTGAGGTACTCACTGTGTTCATGTTACTGCAGTACTGTGAGGTACTCACTGTGTTCATGTCACTGCAGTACTGTGAGGTAGTGACTGTGTTCATGTTACTGCAGTACTGTGAGGTACTCACTGTATTCATGTTACTGCAGTACTGTGAGGTAGTGACTGTGTTCATGTTACTGCAGTTATGTGAGGTACTCACTGTATTCATGTTACTGCAGTACTGTGAGGTACTCACTGTATTAATCTTACTGCAGTACTGTGAGGTAGTGACTGTGTTCATGTTACTGCAGTACTGTGAGGTACTCACTGTATTCATGTTACTGCAGTACTGTGAGGTACTCACTGTATTAATCTTACTGCAGTACTGTGAGGTACTCACTGTGTTCATGTCACTGCAGTACTGTGAGGTACTCACTGTGTTCATGTCACTGCAGTACTGTGAGGTACTCACTGTGTTCATGTTACTGCAGTAATGTGACGTACTCACTGTGTTCATGTTACTGCAGTACTGTGAGGTACTCACTGTATTCATCTTACTGCAGTACTGTGAGGTACTCACTGTATTCATGTTACTGCAGTACTGTGAGGTAGTGACTGTGTTCATGTCACTGCAGTACTGTGAGGTACTCACTGTATTCATGTTACTGCAGTACTGTGAGGTAGTGACTGTATTCATGTTACTGCAGTACTGTGAGGTACTCACTGTATTCATCTTACTGCAGTACTGTGAGGTACTCACTGTATTCATGTTACTGCAGTAATGTGAGGTACTCACTGTATTCATGTTACTGCAGTACTGTGAGGTACTCACTGTATTCATGTTACTGCAGTACTGTGAGGTACTCACTGTATTCATGTCACTGCAGTACTGTGAGGTACTCACTGTATTCATGTTACTGCAGTACTGTGAGGTACTCACTGTGTTCATGTCACTGCAGTACTGTGAGGTACTCACTGTATTCATGTTACTGCAGTACTGTGAGGTACTCACTGTGCGTTAGCCAGGCATCCGGGGGCGAGCGTGGCCTGGGCCTCTGGGCTGCGCTGCAGATTGGTCAGCTCCAGCATGTCTACCTGCACGTCTGTAGTGTGTCCCGGCAATGGTGGCAACACGCCTAGGATCTTCTCTACCAGGCTGTCACCGTGGTGACCCACCGCCCCTGAAGAATTAGGAAGTGACAGGGGTTTAGTAGTCGATGGCAACGCCGGAGAAAGATGAGAGACCTACGGATGATGAGGTGTACAGTAGGAGGGAGAACTGTCAAATCTGTGTGTGTGTGTGTGTTGTGTGCGTGCGAGAGAGAGAGAGAGAGAGAGAGAGAGAGAGAGAGAGAGAGAGAGGAGAGAGAGAGAGGTAAGGGAGAGTTAGAATAGTTGACAGGGAGCACCCCTGACTACCTGTGAGGTCCAGTGTTCTGTCAATAAACACTATTGAAGCTTTATTTGGAGCCACTTTCCTGCGGTTCCTAGACTGTGGGTGATTGGCTAGTTCTCCAGCAATCAGCCTGCTCATTGGTCCCACAGCAAAGCACTCCTCTCGGGTGCTGGTAGCCTCGAACATGGAGTTCAGTGCGGACGCCAGGGATTTAATCTCAATCTGCAACTCGGGGGGGAGAGACTGCAAGTCAATTTCCGACAAACTGGCGAACTTCTTCTTCGACGGACGCTTGGAGTTCAGAACTTCCAGGTCAGGTGACAACACTGGGAAAAGGTGCGGGAAGGTGTGCGCGAGGATCAGCTGCTGAGACACCGGGGAGAAGACCACCGGGATGCTGAGCACCTCCGCGGTGTAGTTCATGTCTCCCATCCACTCGCACAGCTTCTCTTCGAACTGGTCGAATACGGGGGTCCCCTCTAACTCAGTGTTGACGTTGTTGGCGAGGAGGTGAACTGAGTGAGCGACGGTGGTGAAGACGACACAATATTGGAAGTGGCTAAGGCTTATGATGTCTTTGATAGTTTCGGCCGTTATACCTTTCAGCAGAGTGCTCACCACAAACACCGCCTTCGGTTCATTTTCTCCGCCAGCCTCGAAGCTTGAAAATTGCTTTAGGTTTCGTGCACCTGCTTCGAATAAACTGGCGGCTCCGCCGTTCCAGTGAAGACTCTCCGTGCACTTGTCATCCATAAAAACAAGTGCTTTATTCACTTTTGACAGCACCTTCTCCCACATTTTGGCGGGGAAACCCGTAAACTCGTCAGTCGTTAACATGTTATCGCTAGTAGTTGTTTGACAACCAACTGAAATTTAAAAGAACGTAACCTAAACTTCACCACACGTCATTCCAAAATCACAACATAAACACACGAGTCTCCTAGAGGTGACGTGGCAGTCGCGTGCGTCGCGACAGATACACGTCACCGTCAATGCTGCACCGGCGTTTTATTAAAAGGCTTCTTTTCGGGAAGAAGGCATGTCATGTTTCTATTGTTTGTGAAAATGCTCAAATTTGCTGCGGATGACTGTAGTTATTATTTCGTGTGTATTCATAGTACTCGCAGATTCTGTGTCATGAATCGACAAATCAAGTCGAAATACTGAACTTTGCGCAATTCTGTAAACTAGTAGCATAGTTTGATTATGAAAGCTGGCAATTGCGAGTTGCAAATTGATATTCAATACATGTACAAGTGGTTGATTCATTGTAACAATAAAGAAAAATCTTCTCGAACCTCACACTGACCAATAGTAGCACGTCATATATTATAGCGTGGGCAAACGGGGGTTGAAGGGTGAGTGAACTGTCCCTATAGAAACGTGTTTGACAAACTGTCACTTCGTTATCGGCTGTCACATGGGGGCTACCGTTACTTTGTAATGTCATCGCTTACTAACAAGTCAAAGACAGCTATCTTGTGATTCTCATGATCAGTTTAAGGTTGACGATCGTATACGTTTTTAGGTGTGGAAATTATCTATTGTAAACCTGACACATTTGTCGCTAACGACGTAGACTAGCACTAACGCTCACGTGCTTGGCTCGCTACGGTAAAAGAGACGAAACAAGTGTGTTAGACTAGATTGTTGCCATGTCCGCTGAGGAAACGGACAAAATGACTGATGGAAGCGGCGAAGACGAGGAGGAATGGTTATATGGTGGTAAGTTAACATAAGTGGTACTGACACTTGCCAGCCACGAAAAGCTGTTTCAACACCGCACACTGGCCGCGACCACCAGCTGTTAGGACGCGTCGACCAGAGACTCCCTGTGGTTCCCTGGGCAGCAGTGTCATAAGAGCCAGGAAATTGTCATCTCATATAAAAATACACAGTCATATATCCGGATCCAACCTTAGCACGGTAGATGAACAGGTTGAACCTAGTTTTTTTGTCGTCGTGTCCTACATACACTGAGACAGACTGTGTTTCTGTTAGATGAAGGTGAGGAGGGGGCGGAGCAGTCGGAACCTGACAGGTGAGTCCCAGGTTACTTTTTGTAGTTGCAGGAAACACATTGTCTAGCATCCATACACACACACACACACACACACACACACACACACACACACACACACACACAGAGTCTTCCACAGATCCAGAATCCTCCTATCCTACACAGTATTGAATCCTACACCCACCATACACCTAGACAGACAGCCTCCAAATACTTACACCTACACATATGCACACAACTCTCGCCTGTTCATCTCTGCTCTCAAATGTTTATAGGAAAGTAAACAAGTGACATCAAATATATACTATATGAGTATCATAACGCCTGTAGCTACGTAAGCCCTACTAAGCACCATCTCTATCTCCATCTGACGGCCGTAATGACTGCAAAGTTCAGCCTCTCTAATCCTGAGAGATCAGCCGGGATGGAGAGCAGTGACCTGATCCAGGATACGATGGGATGCCACATTTGAAACTGTGCGGCGCTAATGAAGCGTTCCCATCTAATGCACTTTTCACTGCTCAGTAATGACCAGGGCTTATCGCAACGCGCCGTGCGTGTGCGCGCGCGTGCATGCGTGTGTGACGCCACTGAAATGTGCAGCCAGTCAAGTGGAACATTAGGAACTATTTAGATGCTTGTTAAGTGAGAGTGAGGCCCGGGCCGGAGGGGAGGGAGGGGAGGGAGGGAGGCATTGTTGGAGCAGCCATGTTGGACACAGCTCTCAACCCACATCTCCTCAGAGTAAATGTAGCGTGAATCATCCATTACACCAACGTCACCTCCTCTGGGACCAAAGAGATGCTGACGCGCTTCGGTGTGTGTGAGTATGAGCGAGTGTTTGTGAGTGTGCGCAGCATGCTTGTAGGAGCATGTTATATAAATGATAATCCTCATATCAGGCCTGTGGTCTTAAGTTCCCCCAGAGAGTCTGCAGAGAGAAAGCTCTTTCTGAGCTGTTAGCCGTTAGCTGACTTGAAGACTGCTGTGTTCCATTTTACAACTGCATTCAAACACTCCGTCTCTCTCCCTCCTCCTCTCCTCTCTCCCTCCTCCTCCCCTCCCTCTCCCTCCTTCTCCTCTCTCTCCCTCCTCTCCTCCTCTCTCTCCCTCCTTCTCCTCTCTCTCCCTCCTTTCTCTCCCTCTCCTCCTCCCCCTCTTGCCCTGTCGTCTTTTCAGGGGTGCTGCCCAGCCTGCTGAAGAGGAACTTCTCCAGCAGGGCAGAGAAGTGAAGGCAGAGAAGGTGCTGCTGGAGCACAGCCCCCCACCCCCCCCCTCACCACAACCACCACCACAACCAACACGCCCACACACTACACACCCACCACACCACACCACAACACACACAAACACATACTCTCTCTCTCTCTCATTTCCCCCTCTCCCCCCTCCCCACACCACACACACACACAACATCGTCTTATTCAGCACGAGGCCTGTGCATTAAATCTTTGTATGTGCTTGTAAATATTGATGTTGCATGTGTATGTGTAGTTGTATATGTGTGTTCTCTGTGCCAACAGGAGGCGATGCAAGGAGGAACGTAGCCAGTGAAGTTGGTGATGATGATGTATGATGATGATGTGTGTGTGACCATTGGAAATATAAAGACTGGTGGCTCCTCTCAGTACAGGTGATAATCCTGTCAGTTTTCCTGGCAAATTCCCAAACCTCTTTTGGGGTCAAACCGCTGTGGTTCATCCTCACAGAAGACAAAAATCACCAGTCCTGGTCAGGATTCGAATACATCTGCACAGAAATGTCTTTTTTTTTAACTATTTGGTGATAAATCTTGGGTCTTTTTATACCCTAGTGATTAAATGATTTTGATGAGATGGGAGTTGGTTGTAAAGGTCCTGTGCTGTATCACAGCATGTGTGAGGAGTTCTGCGTTATCATTGGCCATGTTCATGTATCGCTTCAAGCTTAAAAGTGAATATTCATGAAAAATCCTCAACTGACAATGCTTTACCAAAAAGCATATTTCTGAAAATATGAGAGGCTGGCCAAGGCTAGTTCCACTAAAGCTCTTCCACAGTTGGAAGCCTACAGACAGCATGTCTAACTGTGTGTGCAGCTGTCCTCTGTAGGGGAGACATACTGCGTGTGTGTGTATGTGGATGTGCGTGTGTCTGTGTTCCTGTGAGTGCGCCAGCCGCTCTGCTTAATTTCAGTTATGTCCTTGGGCTCCCTGTTAATCTCATATCTAAAACAGACTGAACAGGAACAATATGCGCGCGTTACCGCCTCCATCCTCCTCTCCCCCACCCTCCTCCACATCCCCTCCATCCTCCTCCCCTTCCCTCTTATCTTCTCTCCCCTTACCTCCCCCTTCTACCACATCCTCTCTACTCCTCCCCAGTCCCTCCTCACTCCTCTTCTCCCCTCACTCCATTTACCGCTTCTTCTCATCCATTCTTCCCCCCTCCCTCCCATTTCCCCTCTCTCCTCTCTCCCCCCTCTGCCTTGCTTCTCATCTCCTCATCTCTCTCCTCCCTCCCCCCCTTCTCTCCGTCTCTCCACTCCTCCTTCCCTCCTCAGTGCTTCTCTTACTCTCTTATCTCTCCCTCTGCGTGTCATTTGTTGCAGCTGACTTGTTTCCTCTTGCGTTATGGCTCCAGCCGCGGGCGGACTGGCGCTGGAGGGCAGATATGCCTGCGGCATGGGGTAGACTGAAAGTCTTTGGATGATACCTGGGAAGCCATGATGTCGTGGTGTAACGTGGTGATGTAGTATGCCTGTGTGGCCGCAAGCATGAGTGTGTTTGTGTTTACATGTGTTTATGCAGGTGTGAGTGGGACTAGGGAGCGGAGGACATCTGTTTAGCTTGTGTTTGTAACCAGATGACTCACATCACATTACTATCAAAGCTATGGACGTGGTTGTGGTAGTGCGACACTCTGACTTTCAACTATGGCTTTAACGAGGATACGTGGAAGTCCTACTGTGAAAAGCAGAGGCGACTACGAGCCAGCTACGAGGGCCTGCCCTCCACCAAGATCCTGGTACAACCACAAGCAGACGGACCACACTCTGACCACACTCTGACTGCACCCTGACCGCACACTGACCACTCTGCTACTGTGACCACACTCTAACCACATTCTGAGCACTCTGCTGCTGTTCCCACCAGGTCCAGCAGGGGCGCATGTCCTATGGAGATAAAGTTGGCCGTTCTGAGTACTCTTCCTCCAGATCCAGGTAGCCCAGCCTCTACCCTGACACACTAGCCTCTACCCTGACACACTAGCCTCTACCCTGACACACTAGCCTCTACCCTGACACACCAGCCTCTACCCTGACACACTAGCCTCTATCCTGACTCATTAGCCTTTATCCTCTACAAAGCCAGGTATCTCAGACAGTCTGACTACATGTTGACATACCAAACAGGCAATGCCTCCGGCTGTCATGTTAGTTGGAGTTGTACCTCTCAAATGAAGTCCTCATGTGCACCGCCTGTCATGTTGCCGTTAACGACCACCTGCGCAGAGTTTGGAGGTGGGGGGAGGGGGCAGGACTCCAGTGCAGAGTGGTCCTGGTGTTTTACTGCCCAATTACTTCGTCCAGTCATCTCTCCAGCCCAGCCTGGCCAGACGCCAGGCTAGCTCACACCCAGCAGCTACAGGCCTCGCTCCTCCTCACCTGGGTCTCTTTCTCTCTCTCACACACACACACACGCACGCGCACACACGCACAGTCGCCTCCTCAACACACGCACATCCCCCTCCAAACACACATACACAGTTCCCTTCCACAGACAGACAGCTGGTACTGACAGACTGGTTCTGACGGACTGGTACTGACTGGCTGGTGCTGACATGCTGGTAGACAGCTGTGGTGTTTGACGCAGTTTAGATGTTTTGCTTTGTAATGGTTACTCCAGATTAAGACCTAGTGACAGAAATGGGTTATTGTTCCATCTGTGTGTGTGTGTGTCTGTCCTGTGAGAGGCTGACCCAGTTCTGAGTATGTTGGCATGGGTCAGTGTGGGTTGTGAGGGCAGACAGGGACTTCGGGGGGGGGGAAGGGTTTCATGTGGTGGAGGGGGGAGGGGAGGGACATTATCCAGTCTGCTCCCAGCATGCACCTCATTCTCCCTGTCTCCAACACTGACCTGTGTTTCCAACAGGACATCCAGCGGTACCATCGATGTGATTGGAGGGCAGTCTGGCTGCATCAGCAGGGTGGAGGGACGACGGCGTCCCAACATGGAAGGAAATAACATACAGGTAGTGTGTGTTTGTGTAGGTCAACGTCAATCTTTTGCCCCTAGTCCCACAATGAATTCAGTGTGTGTGTGTGTGTGTGTGTGTGCGTATGTGTTTGTGTGTGTGTTCTTCAGGTGGTGTCAGAGCCCTCATCTGATGCAGAGGCCCCTCCCACTAAGATGTCTCCCTTCTTCCCCCCCAACATCCCCCCTCCACCCTTCCTGCCTCCCCCCAATGTCAGCTCCGCCCCTCCCCTCATCCCCCCTCCACGTAAGTTAACCCCCCCCCCCCACTCACCCCCAGCCTCAACACATCTGCTCAACCTTGAGGTTGGGGTTTTGAACTTTGAGAGAGGCTGGTTTGAATCCCACGCTGGGAGACCCTTGAAGAACTCCACTACCCAGCAGGCATCATGTCACCTTCAGCTGTACAAAGTGTGCGTGTGTAAAGATGCCCCTGCAGTGATCTTTGTGTGTGTGTGCTGTGTGTAAGTGTGCACCTAAGTGTATATATGTGTCTTCTTCCAGGTGTCTATGATATTCTCCATGTGTGCATGAGCTTTGCGTGTGTGGGTGTATGAGTGGAGTGTGTGGGTGTGTGTGTGTGTGTGTGCGGGTGTGTGTGTCTTCCTCCTGCAGGGGCAGGAAGCCCCCTGGCTCAGACTCAGCTGAGCCTCTGTCATCTTTTCATCTTCAAAGATGCCAAAATAGCAGCCCACCGATTCACCCTTACACACACACACTCACTGCTCCCCCCCACACACACACACACACGCACACGCACATACCTTAACACACATGCTCACACTCAGGCCTCTGCCAGCTCTGTATCATCTGTCTGACCAATGCAAAGAGCTGCTAATGCAACCGAAATAGCCAGCATCCTGTCCACCCTCTCTGTACAGGTGTGTGTGTTCTCCCTGGCCCCGCCTCCTTTGTTAAGTTATAGGCTCTGCCGCCTTTTGTGATGCAAATGTTGAGTGTGATAAAAATAGCTCCTGGAAGGGGGAATTGTGCTGGGCCAGCAGATTGTGGCACGAGAAATGTGCTGAACAGACCGACCATGAAGAGAGGAGGGCAGAGAGGTGGGTGGGGGCGGGGGAGAGAGGGGTAGGGAAGAGGGGCGAGAGACAGAGGGGGTGGGGGGGGGGAGAGAGACGAGGGGCAGGGGAGAGAGAGAGGAGGTCAGGGGGAGAGGAAGGAAAGGCTGTCTTTCTCCTGGCGCAGTGGGGTCACTGTAGAGGTTTGCTGTAGAGTGAGGCAGGGTTTACACAAGGACTGTTGTCATGACAGCTAGTGGCCTCGGCCTGTGTTTGTGTCTGCGTCTGGTCTGCTGTCTGTGTCACCTGCTGGCTCATGCTCCATCCAGCGAACAAACTGCTTTGAAATGGAACCAACAGTTAACCGATTCAAATGTTCTCTATCAAGATGTGAGGGTCATTATGGTGTCAAACATATAAATCATGACCTCATCTCCATAAGCAGCCACTGGAGAGAGAGAAGACAGGAGAGAGGGAGGAGAGGAGGGGAGGGGAGGGAAGGAGAGAGGAGAGGAGGAGAGAGGAGGGGAGGGAGGCAGGGGAGGACTGGAGAGAGGTTTTGAAGACACTGCCTGCAGCTATACCAGAGGCAGAGACATCACTGTGCTATCACAGCTGATTCTCTGTCCTTCATACTACATCAACAACTGGCCGCTCTCCGGTGCAACTATCAGAGAACTGTGTGTATGTATGTGTGTGTGTGTGTGTGTGTGTGTGTGTGTAGGTGTGTGTGTGTGTGTGTCCAAGGCTAGATGTCCTTGTTTTAATGTTGGATGTTCCCATCCTGCAGGCTGTCACCTGTGCACTCTCTCTCATCCAAACACTCTTCCTCCTCTCCCTCCCCATCCCCCCCGTCCCCCCCACCCCTCCCCCTGTCCTCCTCTTTCACAGTTGTTCTGTTTTAAGAACACAGTGCGCCTTATGTCGCTCTCCCATTGGGGGGCTCTGGAAAAACAGAGAGGCATGGCGTCCAGATGTGCGTGTGTGTGCTTCTCTTCAAAGGAGCTGTGTGTGTGTGTGTGTGTTTGGGGGGCTGCGAGGGCTCTTTACATCACATGCTGCCTGCATTACGAACCGGCCATTAGAGGGATACTCTGGCTTTTGACAAGGCTACTGTCCGAAGGTGAAAGGATACTATGATGAAACCATTACACTGCTCAGCAGACAAGTCACTGGGTTCGTCTGTCTATGTGCAGTGATGGGTTACAATGAGGGTGTGTTCATGTGTGTGCAGTGATGGGTTACAATGAGGGTGTGGTACTTGTGTGAGCAGTGATGGGTTACAATGAGGGTGTGTTATTCATGTGTGAGCAGTGATGGGTTACAGTGAGGGTGTGGTACTCATGTGTGTGTTGATGTACCTTGCAGGGATCCCCATCAGTGTCCCTCCTCCTGGTAAGAACTCCTACACTGACTTATTGGGTGACTGGTGTTACTAGGTGACTGGTGTTACTAGGTGACTGGTGTTACTGGCTGACTGGTGTTACTAGGTGACTGGTGTTACTGGCTGACTGGTGTTACTGGCTTACTGGTGTTACTGGGTGGTGTAATGAGTTGCAGAATTTGTGCCCCTCGTTTTAGACTGCTTCCTGTTTCCTGTCGGGCTGCTTCCGGTCAGTCTGCTTTCAGTTTCCTATCAGGCTGCTTTCTGTTAGGTTGTTGAAGGCCCCTCCCCCTCTTTTATCCTGCAGGCTTTCCCCTCCTACCTGGAGCCCCTCCCCCCTCTCTCCTCCCCTCCTTGGACAGGTAAGCCCTCTTTGTGTCTGTGTGTGTCCAGCAGTGTGCCTGCCTACCTGTGTTTGTTTGTGTCTTTGTGTATTAGTGGGTGTGCATTATGTTGTATCCCCTGCCTGCCCAGCTGCGTACGCTATAGAAGAAGGAGAGAGTTCAGACACAGCCGAGACAGGGAGAGAGATCAGGAGAGAGACAGGGAAAGAGACCGGGAGAGAGACAGAGAACACTGCTACTCTACAACCGGAGATATCAGAGCCAGGAACGCACACAGGCAAGAGAGAGAAGGTGTAGAGAGAGGGAGGTATGGACAGGGAGGGAGATGGAGAGACAAAGAGATACATTAGCTATGCAGGGAGGTTGACTCTGGGATGCAGGTTATCTGAAGACAGGAACTAAGTCTGCCGTGTGTGTGTGTGTGCGTGTGTGTGCGTGTGTGTGTGTGTGTGTTATGGTGGGCCTCTGTCCTTGCCCCCCTCCACTGTCTGCCCTCTGGCCAAATAAGGCAGCAAACCAACAGTGGCTTCCTGTTTTAGACCCCCGGTCACCTTCCCATCTATCCCTTCCTCCATCCCTCCCTTCCTCCATCCCTCCCTCCTTTCCTCCATCCCTCCTTTCTCCATCCCTCCCTTCCTCCATCCCTCCCTTCCTCCATCCCTCCCTTCCTCCCCCAGATCATCTGTCCTCCCTCCTTCCTTCCCTCCCTCCCCAGGTCACACTGCCCCCCTGCTGTCTCTGTGTTCCTATATGGACTCACTCTGGATGCAGATCTCTTCTGGAGTCTTCCTTCTTACAGCTCATACTTTATTACTGTTCCCCCTGTGTGTCTCCCTCTCTTTCTCGCTCTCGCTGTCTCCCTCATCCTACTCTCCTCCTAGCCCACCTCTGATCCTTTTTAGGGATCATTTCATCTTCTCACACACACTTACTCACACACTCACTTAAACACATATGATTATATGTTTTAGTGCTGACCTGAGAGGGATGTATGTATTTGTGGATGAATGAATGATAGGAGGGATAAGTAGATGGATGAAATAGAGATGGATGGATAGAGGGATTCGCGGATGGATAGAGAGATGGGCTATTTGTAGATCAGTGTGTTCTGGCTCACACCTGGTAACAAGCTTCTTGGAATGAGACGCACTCACACGTTAGCCCTCTGAAAAGTGTTCTGTCGGAAGTGGGCGTGGCGCCAGGCCAATAATAGACCCCCCCCCAGCTCCGCCTCCTCCCATGGTTGGCCGGCGTGTGCTGAGCCTTGTCAGCCAGCCAATCACATCAAACGTCTGGGAGACTCTGCATCGGAAGCTGCTCTTTGATCATGAAGTCACCCTCATGTCTGTCTGTCTGTCTCTCCCTTTATCCCTCTTCCCTTTACCCTATTCTATCCCTCTGTCTTTCTCTCCCTCCCTCCCTCCCTCCCTCCCTCCCTCCCTCCCTCTCTCCTCCTCCCCTTCACTCTTTCTCTCTGTATTTGTTTGTCCTCTTTCTTTGATCACACACTAAAATGGATGACTTCCAGCTCACTGTGCTCATCCCAGCCCGGATGGAGGGGGGAGGGGGGGAAGGGGGGGTGGATGACTAGAATAGATAATCTTCACAGGGTCTGAAAAACAATAGTATCCTATTTTCCGAAATGTGGATCTCATTAGTCTTTGTTTTTGTATTTGTACAGCGTGCGCACAGTACATAACACAGAACATGTGACGAACATAACTTAAGAGGACACAGGATAGGTCATAGCAGCACCTACACCTCTGGTCAGCACCTGTCTGTGTCACCTCATGTTCTCACTGACCTGCTCCTCCAGAGGTTCTCTCTTGTTTGTCCTGGGAGTTTGTTCTTGTCTTCTCAGAGGGTCTTAGGTTGGTTTGGGTCCAGGTCTATGGGCAGATGTGAAGCCCTCAGTGACATAGCTTGGGAAAATGGCTATACCAATTCAGTTGTTCTTGATTATATATGACAGGTTGTATAACAATACATAACCTAAAACACAGGACAGGTTATTCACAGTGCGTGTGACAGGTCATGATCACAGTATAATTCATATTGTATTCTGTTTTCCAGTTCTCACTGTGAAGGCTATGATGGACCCGCCCCTCCTTCTTTTCCTCTCTGGTAGGTCTCCCCCCCTCCTTCTGTCCTCCTATCAGGCGACTGGCCTGCATACATCTCTCCCCTCTTCCCTCCCCTTTTTCTATCAGGTGGCTAGCTTTCCTGTGTCCCTCCCCCCAGGTGTGTACCCTCCGATCCCAGGCTGGCCCGGGGTGATTGACAGCGCCAAAGCCTGGGAGTATTTCTCCAGGCAGGAGCGAGAGAGGGAGCGAGGCCACGACAAGGACAGAGAGAGAGGGAGGGAGCGCGTTCACGACAAGGAGAGAGAGAGAGGGAGGGACAGAGAGCGGCAACACAGCCCCTCCTCCCCCCTCTACCACAGGTGAGACTCCTTCCCTCCCAGGCTGGGTTAGGGTCACCCCTGGTATAGCAGCTGGACCCAGGCTGGGCCTTGCCTGGTCCACACGTGTTGTCTGGTGTGTGTTAGCAGCCCCTCACACCTGCCCAGCAGACAGGCTGGACATGCATGGGTTGAGGGGCTGAGAGGTGGAGAGGAGGAGGACAGAGGAGGAGAGAACTGCAACCCAGATGTGGGACGTAGGGGTGGGGAAGCAGGGGAAGGGAGGGGGGGTGAGGAATGATTGAGGGGATTCCTGGAGAGATGCAAAGAAGAGAGCTGAGGGAGTAGAGCAGAGTGCACAGACACACACATAGTGGTCCACTGCCCTGCAGTCTGCCCACACACGCATGTTCATTCTGTACAAAACACACACACACACACACAACTGCTGCCCTATATTTACCAGCTACACTCATGTTGACTGGCAGCCAGATGCCTCATTAATGGATATCAACATAGACAGATGTTGGCTCAGACACACGCACATGCACGTACCTGCACGCACGCTCACACATGCACACACAGCCCGCATGTCCTTGGTCCAACTAGTGTCATTGATCAGCAGAACTATGCTCTAGTGGACTGATGTAGCACGCTTGTCTTGTCCCCTCACACGAAGAGGGAGAGGGAGGGGTAGGGAGTAGAGATGGGGCAGTAGAGAAGATGGAGTGAAAACCATATCCTCCAAGGGCTTGTTGTGTGTGTGTGTGTGTGTGTGTGTATGTGTGTGTGTGTGTGTAGTGAGGAGGAGAGGCCACGCCACAGGGATTCTGGGGAGCGCAGCTACAGAGATCGCTACAGCAGAGAGAGGAGGCTGCACGATAAGGACGAGGGCAGGCACAAGTCCTCACGCAGGTATCACACTCAAATACCTATACACACAACAAGCGCACACAACAAATATAGACAAGGCTATAGTGATGGAATGTGTGTGTGTGTAGTAGCAGCAGGAGGAGACAGGACAGTGAGGAGAGAGATGGCCACCGCAGACATAAACACAAGAAGAGCAGGAGGAGCCGCGAGGACAAGGAGACCAATGACGAGCCCTCTGCAGACCAGGAGAACCAATCAGGACCAGCCGAGTGACTTTGTGTTCCCCTGGCTGGCCAACAGCAGGCCTGGGTGTGGCCAGGGCAGACTAGACTGCCCCCACCTCATTTCAGTTTGTTTTTAAGACATGAAACCAGAGAAGGGTTACTATTACGTTGTATTTAGAGTTTGTGTTGTCACCTGAGTGGTGTTCCTTTAGTTGAGTTGAAGGAATTTGTTTGGATAAAGCATCTGTGTGAATGTGACTGGGCTTCATATACTTATGCAGACACACACTCACTCATACATACACACTGAATACATCAATATTCACTTAGCCTTCAGTATAAAAATCCCCACACACACTCACTCATACATACACACTGAATACATCAATATTCACTTAGCCTTCAGTATAAAAATCCCCACACACACTCACACAAACAGGCAGAGGTTTCTGACAGCGTCCTTTTCAAATGACTTTATTGATTATTTGACCAGAGGTACAGTCATACAACCAGACAGACTGTATATACAGTCATTCAATCAGACACACTGTAGGTACAATGTAGGTACCATCATTCAACCAGACAGACTATGTACAGTGTAGGTACAGTCACAATCAGACAGACTGTAAGGACAGTCATTCAACCAGACAAACTGTAGGTACAGTCATTCAACCAGACTATGTACAGTATAGGTACAGTCATACAACATTGCAGCTACAATCAGAACAGACAGGTATGGCTGTACTAACTAAAGCTACAGTCAGACCAGAACAGACAGGTATGACTGTACCAACTGAAGCTACAGTTAGACCAGAACAGACAGGTACGACTGTATCAACTGAAGCTACAGTCAGAACAGACAGGTACGACTGTACCAACTGAAGCTACAGTCAGACCAGAACAGACAGGTATGACTGTACCAACTGTAGCTACAGTCAGACAGACAGGTATGACTGTACCAACTGAAGCTACAGTCAGACAGGCAGGTATGACTGTACCAACTGTAGCTACAGTCAGACAGACAGGTATGACTGTACCAACTGAAGCTACAGTCAGACAGACCGGTATGACTGTACCAACTGAAGCTACAGTCAGACAGACAGGTATGACTGTACCAACTGAAGCTACAGTCAGACAGACAGGTATGACTTTACCAACTGAAGCTACAGTCAGACAGACAGGTATGACTGTACCAACTGAAGCTACAGTCAGACAGACAGGTATGACTACCAACTGAAGCTACAGTTAGACCAGAACAGACAGGTATGACTGTATCAACTGAAGCTACAGTCAGAACAGACAGGTATGACTGTACCAACTGAAGCTACAGTCAGACCAGGACAGACAGGTATGACTGTACCAACTGAAGCTACAGTCAGACAGACTACAGTGCGAGACACAGAAGCCCCAGCTTTCCAACTGAAACACACAAACCAAGTCAGCTAAGATTTTTCTTCTCAAAAGTAGTAAAATCATTAAGGCCTCCACAACGTCACCTTAACATCACTCATAATAGATGATGAACATATTTTACTTGTATTTAGTTTTTTTTCTATATTTTATCACCAATGGTTTGTCTAATTTAGCAACAGCTTCTGAAAACAGTGTGCACACAAAGACTACTTGGCAGAGTGTCATCAGGCCATGAACCACCATCATCAGCACAAACAGAACCAAGCCATGAAACGAAACCAAACAGAAACATAGTACAAGTGCTTGAATCACTACATTTTAGACACCCAACATTTACAGTAAAGAAATGTGAGTCCCAACTAAATGCATATTATAACATACAACTACAGTAATTGGCAACGTGTCCCCACCTTGTGTCCCCACCTTGCTTGCCCCCCCCCCTCCAATCCTGGCAAATTCAGTTGTCCATCAGGAGTCAGGGCTCCATAGCAACATATCCAGGCTGCAACCCCAAGTGGTGTGTAAGAGTAGGGGGACAGGTCTCCAAGGGGGTGGAGTTCCAGTCTTACGTGTGTGTGTTGTGGGGGGAGTCCCAGGAGGTGGGGCATCCATGGGAGCTGGGCTCCTTGGGTGCCTCTGGGGAGGGGTTACAGGGGGTGTGTCTCTGGAGGGCAGGGCTCAAGGGGGCGTGTCTCAGGGGGCGGGGCTACAGGAGGCTCCCGGGCCAGGAGACGATGGTCAGAGTGATCCGTCCTCTCAGCTCCTTCAGCAGCCTGACCAGCGCCGTGTGTGTCATCCCCCACGTGTTCTTACTGTTCACCTCCAGCAGGATGTCCCCACACCTACACACAGACACACACACAGATACACACACGTACTGAGTTGATACTGTGGCTAGAGTGAGAGACAGGGTGAACATGTGAGAGTAGCATGGCACCCTGTGGCGTGGGGGAAGGGGCTTACCGTATGCGCCCGTCATTGTAGGCGGGCATTCCCTCCACGATGGAGCGGATGAAGAAGGACTGGTTGCAGTTGACCTCCTCCTGACCCCCCACGATGCTGAACCCCAGGCTGCCCGCTGTGTTGCGGCGCAGGACGATGTCCTTGCAACAGTACAGGTGCCTGGACACAGAAAGTTGCACGCAGGAAGTGAGTCAGGCACACAGGAAGCAGGCCGCAGTGGAAGAGCTTAGACAGATGAAGAGGAGGGAGGACAGAGAGAGCAGGAGATAGAGAGCAGAAGCGTCTTACCTGGGAAGCTGCAGCCAGGACACCCAGAGCGGGGAGTAGTCTTCGCTGGTCACGGGGTGCTTGGTGCTGTCGGTGGGGGAGGGGATGAGGCAGGGGGAGGAGGGACTGAGGCAGGGGGGGGAGGGACTGAGGCAGGGGCCGTCCAGCGAGCTCTCCTGCAGGGGGTGCATCTCCAGAACCTTCAGCACCACAGGGGACGAGGTGTTCTTCAGGTTGGTCACCGCCTCCCCCCTCGTCACCCCTGTCAGCTCCACGCCGTTCACACTCAGCAAAATGTCACCTGGCGGGTGGGGGAGGGGGGAGGGGGACAAGAGGGGAGCGTTACCCCGGCAACGTCTTTCACAAAGACAACTTCACAGGACTTCAAGGACTTGTCTCTCTGTGCTGAATATTCAGTAGCCTCCCTGCAAGAGAACAAAGGAACAGCTGCACGCTGGACACACACACACACACCTGATCACTGGACACCTCCACACACACACACACACACCTGATCACTGGACACCTCCACACACATACACACACACACACACACCTGATCGCTGGACACCTCCACACACACCTGTGCATTCATACACACTCACAGACAGACAGACATGCTACTGTGATTTGACTGTCTGTGTGTGTGTGATACTGTGTCTGCATGTGTGTGTGTGTGTGATACTGTGTCTGCATGTGTGTGTGTGTGTGTGTGTCTCCAGCAGAGTTGTGTGTCAGACCTGACTGCTCTAGCATAATGAGCTGATCAGCTACTGCCTGCTGGTCTCCTGGAATCATCACTTCAGAGAGGTGTGTGTGTGTGTGTGTGTACTTGTGCGTGTGTGTGTCTCTATTAGTAGTTCTCTGATCCACAGCCGGTGTGTGTGCTCTGCAGGATAAACAAGTTCATTAATAAAACAAGAGTGTTCGCGTCTGTCAACAAGCCTGATCTACACACACACACACAGACACTAACGACACGCAACACTGAACACTGACAATGCCTGTCTCGGAGTGTGTGTCACGGTGAGGATGTGTGTATGTTTCGTTCTGTAGCAAGGGTGTGCGTGTATGTGTGTATGTAAGGAGGTGTGTCTGCTGTGTTAGTACGTGTGGGATAGTACATGTCTGTGTGCGTGTGGGATAGTGCTGTATGTATGAACATCAGTATACGTCTGTGTGTGTGTGTGTCTGTGTGTGTGTGTCTGTGTGTGTGTGTGTGTGTATGTACCTTTGCGTATGGAGCCCTCCTGTCCCACCACCCCAGTGGCGTCCACGTTGGTGACATAGACTGGCAAGTCCCAGCCCCGACTGGCCACGCCCCCTGCCACCGTCATGCCCAGAGACTCGTGTGGTAGTTTGGACAGGGTCACCGTCTTCTCGTAGCAGCCTGGCTTCTCACAGGAGTCCTGGGGTTGGGGGGGGGGGAGGGCGGTTACCATGGTGACAAGACGGAGTGTGAGTCATGTGTTTGTGTGTACTTGTATGACTATACATGTATGCGTCTAATTGTGTGTATGTATGTGTACATGTATGCATGTGATTGTGTGTGTGAGTGTGCATGTAAGTGTGTGTGTGTGTGTGTGAGTGCACATGTAAGCGAGAGATTGAGTGTGTATGTGTGAGTGATCACAGTGAGTGGGTTAGTGTGAGTAACAACTCTTCAACGTGCTGCATTCACACCTTCTGCTTACAGTCACATGACCACAGGACGCCATGCAGGCCTGACCACTGCTGCTAGAGCATGTGTGTGTGTCTGTGTGTGTGTGTCTGTGTGTGCGTCTGTGTGTCTGTGTGCGCATCTCCGTGTGTCTGTGCATCTGTGTCTGTGGGTCTGTGTCTGTGTGTGTGCGTGCGTCTGTGTGTGTGCGTGCGTCTGTGTGTGTGTGGGATATGCGAGTGCTCGGGTCTCTCTCTCTCTGAATGTCTGTGAGTCTCTCTTATCTAAATGTGTATGTCTTTCTCAAATTATGTGTGTGAGTGAGTATGTGTGGCTGTGTGTGTGTGTGTGTGTGTGACTCTGTGTGTGTGTGTGTGTGACTCTGTGTGTGTGTGTGTGTGACTCTGTGTGTGTATGACTCCAGACAGAGAGATCTTCTGTTCAGGTCTGAGATTAGAACCTAACCCACTCTTAACATCATCTCCTGTCTCCTACTAAGCCTCTTTATCTACTGTACAGTCACTGGTCCTCTGTAGTATCTCCTTCTCCCAACTCTCTCCATTCTGTCTCTACATCTCTTAATCTCCCTCTGCTGCTTTGAAGTGCGCAGCTCGTCAGACCGGCTTCCCTCCGCTTCTCAGACAGAGGATCCAGAAGGGAGGAGATTAAAACAAGAGAAGGTGTCTGCTCGGATAATGAGCCAAAGGAAATCTCTATTTAGTTTAGCGAATGAATCATGGGGAGAGGAGAGGGGAGTGAGAGGGAAGGGGAGAGCAGAAGAGGGGAGTGAGAGGGAAGGGGAGAGCAGAAGAGGGGAGTGAGAGGGAAGGGGAGAGGAGAGACCGGGAGAGCAGGAGAGGGGAGTGAGAGGGAAGGGGAGAGGAGAGACCAGGAGAGCAGGAGAGGAGAGAAGAAGAGAGAACAGGAGATGGGATTGAGGGATAGAGGGAGGAGTGTGTCTCACCAGCAGGGTGTGCTCCATGTCTACAGGGGAGTAGGGCGGGGGTCCCTCCAGTGCCCATGGGGGCTCCTGCAGCAGGTCTGGGGGGGGCTGACACACTTGACGAGACACCAGGAAGTGGACGCGCTCCTCGCTGGCCTGGAGGGGAGCACCAGAGAACTGGATCAGAACCACACACACACACAGACTTACACACGCACTAACACACACACAGACTTACACACGCACTAACACACACACACACACTTACACACGCACTAACACACACACAGACTTACACACACTCACTGACACACACACACACACACACACACACTGACACACACACAGACTTTTCTCCAGCTTAGTGAGGCAGCCTGTGATACACTAGAAGTCTAGTGTAGAAGTCTCTCCCTCTAAACTGCCTGTCCACCCACTCACCATACTGAGTCATTATCACACACTCCCAGTCACACACATGCACACACACATACACACACACATCCCGCTCGCAAAGAGTCTCTGTGTGGCAGGGGCGACTCCTTCATTAAACCAGCCCATCTCGTTAGCCAACTCGTTATCTCCTTAATTGGACTAATTTCATCTCCCTGATAGAAGCGTCCAGTGGAGGGCAGCCATCTTGGATCCATTGAGCCAGCCAATCAGCTCTCTCAGGAACACACACACACCACAGGAACAGCCGAACTGAGCATACACTCACAAGCACCAAGTGCAATTAAGCACAATTACTACAATTAACCACAACAAAAGGAAATGGACCATATTTCCCTTCACAATCAACCACAAGAAACCAGAACCATGAAGCAGCCAACACCAATTACCCAGAATCCCCCACAGTCTTTCACTGTCAGACTCAGGACAGGAACCAGAACCAGGACCAGAATATCTGTAATCAGACTATCCAAACCCTCCTCCTCTCCCCCTCTTCCTCCCCCTCTTCCTCCCCCTCTTCCTCCCTCTCTTCCTCCCCCTCTTCCTCCCCCTCTTCCTCCCCCTCCTCCTCCCCCTCCTCCCCCTCACCTGTATGAGCAGCGCTGCGTGCTCGGGCGCCCCATATCGCAGGTCGTGCCCGTTGATGGCCAGCACGCGGTCGTTGACGCACAGCTGGCCGTCACGCTCCGCCAGACCGCCCTCCAACAGGTGGAAGACGAACACGCCGTGCTCATCTGGCCGTCGCACCAACTTGATGCCCAGCTGCTCATCCGGAGCGCTCTTACTCAGCACTACGTGCAGGCTGTCATCCCTCTGGCCAAGGGCG
>BROE01000028.1:7024300-7044300 GCA_036571765.1 Plecoglossus altivelis
TTCTGCTCACAGGAGGAGGTGGGAGGGGGGAGGAGGAGGGGGGAGGTGGGAGAGGGAGGGGAGAGGGCATCATGGTTCACACAGGTGGGATGGATGAGTTTGTGGAGGAGTCACCTTCTCATTCAGCATTATTTCATTATGCATTTCTCTCTCTATGTCTTTCTCTGTCCTTCCTTTCCTCTTTCTCTCCCCCATCTTTCCTCTCCTCTCTCCACCACTCCACCTCTCCTCCTCTCTCTCTCTCTCTCTTCCTCAGTCCTTGCATGTTATGGATTGGTAAACCAAAGTGATAAACCTAATTGGATAACAGGGCTCCTATCAGAGATCATTAAGTGGTACAAACACGGCGCAAATAGCAGGGCTGGAGGTGATGTGCGTGCGTGTGTGTGTATGTGCATTTGTGTGTGTGTGTGTGCATCTGTGTGTGTGCATTTGTGTGTGTGTGTGTGTGTGTGCAGGATATCTATGGGACTGAGACCCTATGGAAGTCTGACTGGAAACCTCCTCTGGCTCACTGCTCTATATTGATTTTCAATCTATCTCACTGACAAACAGCTACACACACACACTGACTTGCACACATATACACACATTACACACTCACTCTTCTTGCTGCTGTTACGTGCTGTCAGGCTGGTGGTGCTTCCTGATTGGCTGTTGTCCTCCATGTTGGGATCGAAGGCGGGGTTAACCAGGCCGGGCTCATCTGATAGGAGGGCCACGGCAGAGGCAGGGCCATCATTGGCCAACGTGGCAAGGGTGAGTTCTGAGGTGCTATCAGTGCACTCCCCCTCCTGTGAGCGCCGCTTCCTGTCTGCGGAGAGGCCGTAATGGGACGCGCCCTTACACCTGCACACACAAACACACACACACAAGAGATAAGATGGACGCTGCGAAGACTTTAATAAGATTGAAGACAGACACACGAGTGTGTGATACGTCTGTATGTGTGCATGTATGGGTGTGTGTGCTGGCTGCACATGTCACTGTGATGTGTGTGTGTGTGTGTAATGTCTCCATGCATGTGTCTATCTCTGTCCCCCACACAAGTTTGTCACACAGCAGGAGGGGAAATGCACACACACACAAAAACACACACACACACACACACACCTCCTCCAGAACACCTTGTACAGAGCAGCAGGAAAGGGCTGGGGAGTTCTGACGCTGCAGGTCATTGATCTAACTGAACGAGGAACCAGAAGGACTTGCATCGACCAGTCAGGCTAAAGCACAGGAGCTCTGGATGGGGGCGGATGGGGGGGTTTGAGGGCACAGAAGAAGGAGGGAAGAGGGAGGAGGAGGAAGGGGGTAAGAGGGAGAAGAAGGAGGTGGGATATGGGGGGAGGCGAGGGGGGAGAGGGGCTGTGGGTGAGGGGCATCCACATGCCACTATCAATTAGACAAATTAAAATCCACACAAGTCCTGCAAATTGTGCAGCCAGACTGTTCACTCCCAAACACCCTCTCTGTGACCAAGGGAGGATTTATGGCACCTCTAGTGCACACACGTCTAAACACACACACACGTACACACATCAACACAAACACACACACCACGTCTTTAGAAATTTGCTAGCATGCAACAGGAGTGGCCAACATGCCTCTTTATCAGAATCCCCCCCCAGCACCACCACCACACCTCTGCATCCAATCAGAGCTTAGGTTTATGACCAATAAAAAAAGATTAATGGTTGATGACCAGTCAGAACTGAGGAAGTTTTTCCTAGAGCCAATCAGGCCCCTCGTCTCCCCTAAACAGCAGATCAGATCAGTTGGGGCGGTTAATCCTGGGGATTAACAAGTCACAATCTCAGATCTCCAGATCTCTGAAGGTGTCAGAAGGAGAGCAGGAATCTCAGAGTTGACAACTGTGGGGAAACTCTTCCACCATCCCTGAGATTAGAAGAGAGAGAGAGAACTGTCTGTGTTTTTCCAACTGACTGACTGACTGTCTGACTATCTGTCTGACTGACTGACTGACTGTCTGTGTTTGTCTCTCTTAGTCCTTCTGAGGGCATGTGCAGTATTTTACACAGGAACGCAGTCTGAACTGAGAGCGCACACACACTACTCTCACACTACTCTCCCACAATACACAGATGCTCACGCAACCTTTACGATGACACACGCACTTACGCAACCTTCCCAGTAACACACACACATTCAGACACACATGTGTTGATGGCACATTAATTAGATCCACAGTGACAAAGGCCTGGAGGAAGGTGAGCATCTGTGTTCACCAGTGTCCGGACGACACCAGCTTCTAACTAGAGCTTTATTTAGACCCACGGAGAGAAGCAAGGAGAGGAGGGGAGGGAGAGGAGAGAGAGAGTAGAGTAGAGTAAAGTAGAGTGGGTGAGAGAGGGAGAGGAGAGGAGGGAGAGGAGAGAGAGAGTAGAGTAGAGCAGAGTAGAGTTGAGTGGGTGAGAGAGGGAGAGGAGAGGAGGGAGGGAGGAAGAGGAGAGAGAGTAGAGTAGAGTGGGTGAGAGAGGGAGAGGAGGGAGGGAGAGGAGAGAGTAGAGTAGAGTGGGTGAGAGAGGGAGAGGAGAGAGTAGAGTAGAGTGGGTGAGAAAGGGAGAGTAGAGTAGAGTGGGTGAGAGAGGGAGAGGAGAGAGTAGAGTAGAGTGGGTGAGAGAGGGAGAGAGGACACAGAAAGAACCTGTGTTAGGAAAGAGAATAACTCTGTAAGCTGCACCCAGCCCCTCCCTACCCCTCCCTATGTCTCTACGCACACCTACCTGACCTGCCGTCTCTTCAAGGCCCAGCCTGACTCAGGACAAGCCCCGATCAATACTGGAGCCGGAGGTCATGACCTCCCCATCATCATCTGGGTTCATGACCCCTTTATCAGCCTGGGAGTAAAGCCAGCTAGCGCTGACCACATTAGACCCAGCACAATCTGTCTCTCTGACTCTCTCTCTCGCTCTCTTCCTCTCTAACTTTTCTTCGCTTTCCCTTCCCTGCTCTCTCTCATTCTTCCACACTCTCTCTCTTCCTTTTCTTCTCTCAGTCTCCCCCTCTCTTTCTCTTCCTCTCTCTCTTTCTCTCTTCCTATCGTCCCTCTCCGTTCATGTCTTTGACTCTCCACCTCCCTCTTTCTCTCCCGCTCTCCCTGTTGAATTTTATATGTCTCTAGATGAATTATAGATGTCTGTGTGACTTTCTGTGTGACTTAAGTACTTAGTGTGTATGTGTTTTGTGCGCGTGCGTGTGCACGTGCACGTGCAGGCGACAGGAGAGCTTGATTTCAGATTTCATCACGAGGAAGCATCTCACAACCTGCATGTGTGAATGAGTGAAATATTAATAAGGTGTATGTTTATGGACAGAGAGAAAGAGAGAGAGAGAGAAAGAGAGAGATAAACAGAGCGAGAGAGAGTAAATTCTCTCTTGCAATGGGAACTCATTAGTGCTAATCACACAAACAGAATCGTTGTCAGCACCGAGGGAGACAGGAAAGAACAGCAGAAATGGGGGAGGGAAGGGGAGAGAACAGGAGAGATGGTGGTAGAGAGGGATGGAAGAGGGGGATGGCGGGAGGCAGAGAGAGGGAGAGATGGAGAGCGATGGAGGGAGAGAAGCAGACAGGGAGCTGGGAAGGGATGAAGGGAGGCAGGGAGAGGAAGGGGGGATGGGAGAGGGAGGCCTGTCACCAGGCCGGATACAGATGGATGTTGTGCCACAGATCTCCAGCCAGCCAGAAAAACAGCCTGTCTGCTCCTGCATTGCCTTGACAACACGTCATCATCAGCAAACTGCCTGTCATACACACACACACACACACGCACACACAGAGAGGAGGAGAGAGAAGGCTCATCGTATTTACAAACACGGCTGACCCACATAGTGAGCACGTTCTTGCTCCCATCGCCATGGCAGCAGGATGTATAGACAGACGGGAGGAAGTGACCTCATCCTCTCCTTTCTCCTCCCAACTCTCACTCTCTCTCTCTTTCATCTCATTCCATCCTCTCTCTCTCTACCCCTTTCATCTCTCTTTATCTTCTCCATCCCTCTTTCTATTCCTGTAAACTCATCCCTCTCCTTCATTGTTCCTTTCTTTAGATCCATCCCTCCAATCCAACAGTATGTATGTGGATGTAGAGGAGGAGGTAGATTTGAATGGGTAGGTGGAAGAGGAGGAGAAGGAAGCAGGGGTGGTTGTGGCAGAGGAGAAGGAAGAAGAGAAGGAAGAAGTGGAGGAGGAGAAGAAAGAGGAGGTGGGGGAACAGGAGGGCATGGGCCGTCCTGAACACTCAACATCAGGATGATGAAGCTGGATGAGAGGTTGTTGCCATGGTGTCAACGAGCTGTGAAGAGAGGGATTCTCAGCATCGGAGAAGGAGGGTGTTACTGACGAGTGTGTGTAGTGTGTGTGTGTGCTGTGTGTAGTGTGTGTGTGCTGTGTGTAGTGTGTTTGTTTTGGTTTATGCTTACTTCCTAGAAATCTAAAAATGAAAGTGTGTGTACAAGATGTATGTTCTGTGTGGCCAACATACCACCCTCACACACACACACATACACACACACGCAAACACACACACACACACACATACACAATAACACAAACACTAACACACCTCCGCTGCAGTACTGTTATGTAGCATCCAAACAGAGCCATTCGGCACACAGTCTTAGCTACCTGCCACGGCAACCGCATCCCGGTGCCACGGCAACAAATGACCACTGCTTTCAAAATCATTATCACGATCGATGGAGCATCAGATGGCCTCTCTGCCAGCCATGATAGCAAAACATACTCATGCACACAGCCACTCTTGTAGTTTAACATATACACTCATAAACAGCATGTAGTGTACCGTATACCATCAGAAATACAACTGTATGAAGTACAGATATGGGTGCCCAGTGTTGTGTTCAGTCACACACTCTGGATAGAGGCTGGGAGGGGTGGATGGAGCTTGAATGGGGTAGAAGCTGGATGATGGAGGCTGGATGACGGACGCTTGGTAGTGATTGGGTGATGGAGGCTGAATGGAGGCTGGATGATGGAGTTTGGGTGATGGATGCGAGGTGGAGGCTGGATGAGAGAGTGATGATGGATGGGTGATAGAGGCTGGGTGGAGGCTGGTAGATGAAGGCTGGGCGATGGGGACTGGATGATGGAGGCTGGTTGGTAGAAGCTGGGTGATGGAGGCTGAATGGAAGGCTCGTGATGGAGGTTGGGTGGAGGGCTGGGTGATGGGGGCTCGGTGATGGAGGCTGGGTGATGGAGGCTGGGCGATGGGGGCTGGGTGATGGGGGCTGGGTGATGGGGGCTGGATGATGGAGGCCAGGTGATGGAGGCTGGGTGATGGAGGCTGGGTACTCACAGCTCAGAGTAGAGGATGTGCAGGTTTCCAACATTGTCAGTGTAGTTGGCTGGACTGAGCCAGGGTAGAACAAGGAGCAGGAGAGCCTTCATGGTCAAAGCTCAGCTCTCACCCTCCCTCACCCTCCCTCACCCTTCCTCACCCTCTCCCAACCTCTCTTATCCTCCCTTACCCTTACCAACCCTCCCCCGCCCTCTGTCTACCTCTTCCACCCCTCCTGACCCTCTCCCAACTTCTCTCACTCTATCCCACACTCTCTCACACTCCCTCACCGTCTCCTACTCTGCCTCACCCTCTCCCACTGTCTCTCACCCCGGCTCCTTCTCCCCCACGCTCCCTCGCCTTTCTGCTTTACGCTCTTCCTCTTCCTCTCTCCTTCTGTGCTGGAGCTCTCTGTACTCTCTACTCTCTCCCCCCTCCTTCCCCTCCTCTCTCCCCTCCTTCTCCTCTCGGAGCCCGTCTCCGGTTTCTCCCTCCTCCTCTTCCTTCTCTCTTTCTTCAGAGTCGGTTGCAGTTCTCAATTGTTCCCTTTCTCCTCTCCTCTCCTCTCCTTCCCTCCTTCTTTTCAGTTGTCTCCGCCTCAGGAAGGCTGCTCTGCCATCTCAGCAAGCGAGGAGGAGAAGGAGGAGGAGGAGGAGGAGGAAAAGGAGGAGGAGGCAGGTTCAGAGTATTCCGGCGGAGCTAGATGAAGAGGAGGAGGAAGAGGAGGAAGGTCCACATGAAGAAAGCACATTTGGAAAGTGAACAGGAGCTGGGTACGCTGTAATCTGCCCGAGCTGCCGGCCAGTCCTAAGAGGATTTGCTTGTAGATGTGTGTGTGTTTCCCTCCGAGCAAGCCAGTGTGTGTGTGGGAGCGTGTGTGTGAGCGAACGGTGCAGACAGTGACTTATACCGCAGCATCTACCACTGAGAGGGAGAGATGGACTAAACCAAACAGGAGGAGAGAGGTGGGGGGGAGGGCACCTGGGAGTGCTCTGATTGGTTGCCTTCCCCCTCCTGTCACACACGCAGCCTCTGCATCGCGGCCCCCTCCCCCTGCCTCCCCCTGCCTCCCCCTGCCTTCCCCTTGCACATACGTTATCCAGGGAAGGGGGAGGGAGAAGGCTCACCATAACCCCCCCACCCTCACCCCTCCAGATAGACTCTCCCCCGTGCCAGATTTGTGTACTTGCTCCAAGACTACGAGCTGACACACACAACACAATTTAGATGCTTCACGGAGTAGCCTGTATCCTTCTGGAGGAAGGGAGGGAGGGGGGAGGGGAGAGAGAGAGAGAGAGAGAGAGAGAGAGAGAGAACGAGAGAGAAAAAAAACTATACATATGGATGGTTGGAGAAAGGAGGATACATATGTATAGGAAGAGAGAGACAGGGTGAGAGAATGGAGGGAGAGAAGGGGAGAGAGTGAGATAAGGAGAGGCGTGAAGATATAGAGACAGATTGGAAGAGATGGGGTGACATAAAAGACAGATGGAGAGAAACAATAGCTCAACAGCTCAACAGCTCTTCTCTGTGGGTGCAGGTGAGGCGGGGTGTTGAGATGGAAGGTGTGGATGGATTGGGTACTGGGGTTGACTAGTTACTATAAGGGGATGATCTGATTAGCTACTAGCGAGACAATATGATTGGCTAGCAGAGGTGTGATGACAGCTAATTAAAAGGGTATTTGATATGGTAATAGGAACCTTTATAAGAATTTACCAGGCTGGAGAGATGATGGCCATCTCGTCTTTCATCCCTCTCCCCCTCATCCCCCACTCTGAGCATGGGATAGGTCAAAGGGAGAAGGGTTGCTTTAATGTTTTCACTTAAAAGAGCTCTCTGTCTCACCATCCCATCTTTCAACCTATTCATCTCTCCATCCCCCTGTCTCTCCATCTCTGTCTGCCCTCCAAAATGGTATCTTCTCTATATTTCATGACTTATTTTCCTGATTGATTTGCAACTCCACACCTCTACGCTTCTACAGTTTCCACTTCTCTTCGTTTCTGTATCCTTTCATCCATCTTGTGTTCTCATCTTCCCACACAAAGTAATCTCCTCCTCCTGTCCTCTCCTCTCCCCACATCTCCTCCTCTTCTCTCTTCTCCTCTCCTCCTCCTCTCTTCCTCCCGTCCTCTCCTCTGCACACCTCTCCTCCTCTTCTCTCTTCTCCTCTGCTCCTCCTGTCATTTCCTCTCCACACCTCTCCTTCTCTTCTCATCCTCTTCTCTTCTCCTCTCCTCACCTCTTCTCTCATCCTCCCTTCCTCTCCTCCTCCTTTCATCCTCCTCTTCTCACCCCTCTCCTCACCTCTTATCCTCCGCTCCTCTTCTCCTCTCCTCTCCTCACCTCACCTCTCCTCCGCTCCTCTCCTCCTCTGATCCTCCACTCCTCACCTCTCATCCTCCTCACCTCTCCTCCCCCTTTCCTCTCCTCTCCTCTCCTCACCTCTCCTCCCCCTTTCCTCTCCTCAGCTCTCCTCCTCTCCTCTCCAGAGTACAGGTCTCCAGGGTGCTGTTGAGTGTAGGGCTGACTTCAGATATAAACACAGACTAAACATCCCTGGTGTATACTCCAGAAGATGCTATGTGATCACAGCTGAAATTTAGGAGGGTGTGTTGGTGCTCGTGCGTATGTTTGCGTGTTAACACTGTGCACATGCATGGGTGTACATACTATAAGTGTGTGTGAGACTGTGAGCGTGTGACCCTCTGCATGAGTGTATGAATGCGTGTGTGCGTGCTCCGTGTGCGTGTGAACAGCGCTTACAGGACCCCCGAGCTACCAGGAAATGGAATGTAATTGGATTGTCACAGGATGCAGTCTAAAAGCAGTCCTCCCTACAGGAGTTCTAACCCAGAGCTTCACACACAGGCACACACACACACCCTGAAAACCTCTGACTACCTCATAAACTAATACTCATTCAACTGTTCTGCACCCAGCAGTCCATCCTTCTCAGAAAGAGATGAAGAGAGAGAGAGAGAGAGAGAGAGAGAGAGAGAGAGAGAGAGAGAGGGATGACAGGAGCAGAGGAGAGAGGAAAAATATTTTTTGGAGAGAGGGATGGATGAAGCGATGGATGGATGGAGGGATGGAGAGATGGATGGAGGGATAATTAGTCCAGTCTGAGGCAGGACACGCCACCTGCCACTCAAAGATCACCAACAGCCATCTGGTCACATTAATACACACTCAAACGCTCGCACACACACACACACACACTCTCGCAAACATCCTCTTGCACACACATTCATGACACACACACGGCTTATATAACAATCAGAGCAACAAGGATCAGAACTATGTTCATTTCCACAGATACCTTCAAATAGGGCCAGAAGGCTCTTCAATACTCAACTCGTTTGCATGCGAGAGATGTGTAACTTTTGGTTCATGTTTCTGGACTGCTTTTGGGTAGTAATCTGATGTCGAACAAATCCCCCTCACCCAGGACAACCTAGGCAGACCTGAGTCCTTCTATCCACTACATCACTGTAGTCACGGGAGCCAGCACTGGCAACAACCAAATCCACTCAGCCAATCTTTTTCCCTCGCTCGCACTCTTTCTTCTTCTTTCTTTCTCTTTCTTTCTTTCTTTCTTTCTTTCATTCTTTCATTCTTTCATTCTTTCCCTCTGTCTGTCTGTCTGTCTGTCTGTCTGTCTGTCTGTCTGTCTGTCTGTCTGTCTGTCTGTCTGTCTGTCTCTGTCTCTCTTTCTCTGTAACTCATTATCTCTGTCTGTAGTTCTCTCTCTTTGTGTGAGTCTCTCTGTCGCACATACTGGTAATCCTTCTAGAACCAGGCCAGTTCGAACCATCTAGAACAATGGCCACAGACCATAAACAAATACCTCTAAAAATAAACACGACCCACACACCCAACCCCGAGAGGAGAGGAGAGACGAGGAGAGGAGGAGAGGGCAAGAGAAGAGGAGGGGAGAGGAGGAGGAGAGGAGAAGGGGAGGAGAAGGGGAGGAGAAGGGGAGGAGATGAGAGGGGAAGAGGAGGTTATGTAATTCATGGAAAGTGCTGTTGTAGACAGAGATGCAGTAATGATCCCAGAAGCCTTTGGGCCTAATGAGCATTGCTAATAGAGAGAGAGAAGAGAGAGAGAGAGAGAGAGAGAGAGAGAGAGAGAGAGAGAGAGAGAGAGAGAGAAAGAGGAGAGAGAGAGAGAGAGAGAGAGAGAGAGAGAGAAAGAAAGAGAGAGACACATAGACAGAGAAAGAGAGGGAAATATATGGAGAGAGAAAGAGAGAGAGAGACATAGAGAGAGGACTCAGATAAAAGAGAGCTGTGATGAGCAAGTGTTTCCTAACTCATGGGACTTTAGCCTGAGGCTGAAAATGATCAGTAACACAGGGTACGAAGCTGTAAGTGTGTGTCTAGGTGTGGGTGTGCATAATGTGAGAGAGAGTGTGAGAGCAGGAGAGAAAGAGAGCGACGGAGAGAGAGATGAACGACAGAGAGGAGCGAGAAAGAAAAGAGAGACGCCACATAGACACAAGAGAAAGAGCAGAGAAATTATGAGAGAAGAAAGAAGAAATGAGAGAGACCATAAGAGAGCAGGACTGCAGATAAAGAGAGACTTGTGATGAGACCAAAGCTGTTTACTAACATCATGGGACTTTTAGCTGAGGCCTGAAAATGATCAGATACAAAGGGTATGACGAAGCACTCGTAATTGTGCACTGTGCTAGGTGTGAGGCCGTGGCCCATCATAATGTGAGTGTGTGAACAAGAGTGCGTGTCTGTTAGCGTGTGGGTGCACATACGTGTATGCATATGCGCATACCTGTGTGCGTGCGTGTGCATGCGTGTATGCATGCATGTGGTCGTGCGCACCTGCTCCTGATGTGATCCTCCAGGTCTCCGCGGGCCACCTCCTCGCTGCAGTGGTCTGAGAAGGGGCAGGTGACCCTCAGCTTGTCCAGCAGCTTGATCACCAGCAGGGTGGACCTCCGGCAGTGCTGCAGCATCAGGGGGGCCCGGTCCACTGGGCAGAAGTCGCTCTCCAGCAGGAAGCTGGTCAGGCACTCCTGGCAGTAGGTGTGGCCGCACGGCGTGTCCAGGGGCCGGATGAGAGGCTGCAGGCAGATGTGGCAGACCAGGTCGTCGTCCACCTCGTCGCAGTACAGGTACTCGTGGTTCTCCTCCTGCAGGTGGCGTTGCCCGCACGCCTTGCACAGGTCCAGGGGCAGGGAATCTGGGTTGGAACCAGTCAGAGGGGGTGCTGTGGCCATCGCCATGGCGCCCTCGAGCTCCTCGAAGTGTGGCTGGACGCTCATGGAGGGGGAGATGACACTAGGGGAGATGCTTGGAGGGGCGGGGCTTGAGAGGGTGGGACTCGGAGGGGTAGGGCTTAGAGGGGTGGGGCTTTGTAGGGGCGTGGTTGGTAGGATCCGTTGTGTTGGAGGTGGAGTCCTGATTAGGATAGAAAATCCCTGAGAGAGAGAAAGAGAAAGGAGAGTTTTTGATGGGGAAACTTCAGTTGGTTGAAACAAAGTAACAGTTGAGCTGTGTGCTATAAAGCAGATATAGAGGCAGACACAGCTAGGCAGGTAGACAGGTAGAGAGACAGGCAGGCAGGTGAGAGGTAGAGAGACAGCTGGGGAGGTAGAGAGGTAGAGAGACAGGCAGGTGAGAGGTAGAGAGACAGGCAGGCAGGTAGACAGGCAGAGAGACAGCTGGGCAGGTAGACAGGTAGAGAGAGACACAGGCAGGCAGGTAGAGAGGTAGAGAGACAAGCAGCCAGGCAGTGAGTCCAGAAGGACAGTTGCTGAGCAGAGAGATGGAACTGAGTGAGTCATACAGCAGGATTCTGAAGCAGTGAAGGGACACTAATGACTGTGGAGAAATGCAGCCCCTCTAACGGCCATTAACACACACACACACACACACACACACACACACACACACACACACACACACACACACACACACACACACTACCTTCTCTGTTTAGAACATCAAGACTGCTTACAAGAGACCCTAGAAGCCTTGACTCTAAAGACCTGGAGATAAACACTCCATCATGGGCGTATGTGAGTCAGTGTGTGTGTCGGTGTGATGTTGTGGTGTTGTGTTGTGTGTAGTGTGTGCTGTGTGTGTGTGTGTGTGTGAGAGCGAGAGTGTCCGAGTGTGTGTGCACATGTATTAGAGTGTGTAAGAGTGAATGAGAGTGTGTGTGACAGTGTGTGTAGTCTTGTGACTGAACTGGCAGGCTGGCAGTAACAGATGGGAACAGACCGTGGCCATCGTCAGCCACGTCACCGTGGCAACTGCCATCCTGTTGGCACCTGACAGGTGGTGGATCTGGATCAGAGGGGCATAATGAGCTAGAAAGCTCACACACACACCACACACACGTACACACAGACACCGAGACACACATACACACACACACACACAAACACCGAGACACAGACACAGAGACACACACACGCAGGGACAAATACACACACACTTAGACACACACATACATCTACACACACACACCCAGACAGACAGACAGACAGACAGACAGACACACACACACACACACACACACACACACACAGACACACAGACACAACAGACACACACCAGTTCCTGGACCCAGACCAGTACTACGACCCTGGATTCAGACCATGCTAAAACAGACTCTTATAGGTGTTCCATCGAACTTCCAAACTTCTATCACAAAATAAACAAAAACAAAACTTCCTTTAAGTTGCCGCTGCCGTGGCAACCTTTGCTCAGTAATAAATATCTCCTAGTCCACTGTTTTCTTGACATATCCTTCCAATGCCATACAAAAATGCATTACACACACAAATACATGTGCATGCTAGCACATGCATTCCAATATACACACACATACGTATTATACCAAAAAACAGACATGACTACACAAATGCCGCACAAAACACACACACACACACACACACACAACACACACACACACACACACACCATGCACCTTCAGAACAAAACACACTCCATATACTTCAAAAACATCAAACGTACTCATTACAATGAGAACACTATGTACCACACCAAATCGTACTTCACACGTACACACAGACGTACACACAGACGTACACACACACAGGGACACCACAACACACACACACCACAAACACACGTGTTTAGACACGTGTCACTGAGAAAGAAGATTCCAGCACAGAGCATGACAGGATTGTGTTCAGCCTGAATACAGCAACTAAATAACTTACTCAATAACGCTGAACACACACACAAAAACAGACTGATCTCATTTTTGGATACACAAAGATAAGAGATACGAACAGGGCAATACACTTGCTAGATCGCTTATCCACTTAGCCTATACATTGTCTAGGCAGTACGCAAGACATTACCTAGCACACTAACCAGCACAACGGCTGTTACTACATTACCCAACAAGCTACTACACTTCCGACATAGCACTCTGCCATCTAACTACCAAGTATTCTACCTAGCACACCAACTAATACACTACCTATCACACTACCTAGCACACCAACTAATACACTACCTATCACACTACCTAGCACACCAACTAATACACTACCTAGCACACTACCCAACACTACCTAGCTCACTACCTAGCACACTCCCCAACACTACCTAGCTCGCTTCCTCACCTCGCACATTACCAACTACTGTTCCTAGCACACTACCTAAAACACTGCTAAGTACATTACCTCGCTAACACATTACATAGCACACTACCTAACACACAACTAAGTACCCCGCTTAGCACACTACCTGACACACTGCTTAGAACGCTGCCTACCATACTACCTATGACACTAACACACTACCAAGTATTCTGACTACCTGGAAGGCGATCCAAGACATTCGAGAACACTATCTACGTAGCACACTGCCATAACACTACAGTTGTGTACCACAAAGTACTCACCTAGTACATTACCCTGTACAATTCAAGCACACCTACGCAGAACACCACCCACCTGCGTATTACATCCACCCATACCATATGCGGGACTCTGTGGAGGAGCGAGAGGTAATAGAGGCATAACTGTGTACTGAGTCCGTACTCACCATGGCAGGTTCTGCTTGTTGAGGCTAGCGGGTGGTCGATCCCCTCCCCTCCAACTATGCTCATACGAACAGGGCAATACACTTGCTAGATCGCTTATCCACTTAGCCTATACATTGTCTAGGCAGTACGCAAGACATTACCTAGCACACTAACCAGCACAACGGCTGTTACTACATTACCCAACAAGCTACTACACTTCCGACATAGCACTCTGCCATCTAACTACCAAGTATTCTACCTAGCACACCAACTAATACACTACCTATCACACTACCTAGCACACCAACTAATACACTACCTATCACACTACCTAGCACACCAACTAATACACTACCTATCACACTACCTAGCACACCAACTAATACACTACCTATCACACTACCTAGCACACCAACTAATACACTACCTATCACACTACCTAGCACACCAACTAATACACTACCTATCACACTACCTAGCACACCAACTAATACACTACCTATCACACTACCTAGCACACCAACTAATACACTACCTAGCACACTACCTAGCACACTCCCCAACACTACCTAGCTCGCTTCCTCACCTCGCACATTACCAACTACTGTTCCTAGCACACTACCTAAAACACTGCTAAGTACATTACCTCGCTAACACATTACATAGCACACTACCTAACACACAACTAAGTACCCCGCTTAGCACACTACCTGACACACTGCTTAGAACGCTGCCTACCATACTACCTATGACACTAACACACTACCAAGTATTCTGACTACCTGGAAGGCGATCCAAGACAGTTCCGAGAACACTATCTACGTAGCACACTGCATAACACTACAGTGTGTACCACAAAGTACTCACCTAGTACATTACCCTGTACAATTCCAAGCACACTACCAGTACACCACCCACCTGGAACACCACCCAGACCTTGGGACTCTGAGGAGGAGGAGAGGAAGAGGAACGATGTCTGATCGTCTCACCTGGCAGGTCTGCTGGAGGCTGGGTGTAACTAGACCTGCCAAGGAGAGAAGGGGGAAGGAGGGAGGGAGGGAAGGGGAGGGAGAAAGAGGACTTTGTCCCAGTCCCAGTGCCGGGCGGGTGGTGGTTGGCTCCTGTGTGACTGGCAGGTGTGCTGGTGCTGCAGATAGGTTCTGGGAGCAGCTTGACCTGGAGACCCAGGAAGCAGGTCCAGGTAACCAGGAAACTGGAGGGAGGTTTCAGGAAGTGACAGTGGGAAGGGCTGACTTCCAGGGCGACCTTTAATAGAGACAGACTCAAAACAGAACAGGTCTGACGAGCTTTGAGGGAGGAGGGAAGGGGGGAGACGCCACACAAACAAAGAAAGGGGTTACGCGATTGGGAGGGGTGGGAACAGAGGCATAAGAGAGTAAGAAAGAAAGGAGAGAGAAAGAGCATAGCTGTGGTAAGCCTTCTGGGATGTGTGACTTGTGCCAGCATGCTTTTCCATACCACTAACCCAGTCAAGAAGTCACTGGCTCTTACATAGGGGCTGTGATGCCACTTGCTCCATTATGTCAGAGAGAGAAAGTGGGGGCGGTGGAGGAGAGATTAGAGAGGGAAAAGAGAGGGGATCAAGAGAAAAAGGAGGAGAGAAACAGAGAGAGGTGAGAGAAAAGAGAGAGGGAGAGACAAAGGGAGTGAGCAGGAGAGAGACCCGAGAGGGAGACCCAAGAAGGAAAGGGATGGGAGAGATAGATGAAAGGGAGATCGTATAGCTCACCAAAGCACTTAGTGAAAAGACAGTGAGCCAGGGAAGTAGCGGACAGGGTATGAGCCCTACAAGCAAGGAAAGGGACGCACGGACCCATGAGACAGGGTCAGAGAGACATGAGAGAGGGGCGAGACAGGGAAAGAGAGGAGAGAGAGACAAGGAAAGAACCAGAGGAGAGAGAAAGAGGGCGAGGAGGGTAAGAGGGGGAAAAAGTAGGGAAGACAGACGACGAAGCCCCAAAGAAGGAGACCCGAAGAGGAACCAGAGGAGTGGGAAGCCAGAGAACCGTAAGGATACGAGAGAGGGCGCGAGCGAAAAGAGAGCGTCGTTCGAGAGGTGAGAGAAAGAGGGATGCGACCATGAGATGCACAGAGACACACTAGAATGACCAGGGTAGAACACAGCATCATGGGGTTCGTGGACCCGAAGCAACGGACCACATGAGAGAGAGAGACAGAGGGGAAGATAGAGATGGAGACAGAGGAGAGAGCTAGAGAATAGAGAAGGATAGGAGGGGGGGGAGAAAGAGGAGATAGCAGAGATCAGAGGGATAGAAAGAGGGAGATAGAGAGGGACAGGGAGAGAAAGAGGGAGATAGAGAGACAGAGGGAGAGAAGAGGGATGATGGATAGATCAGAGAGAACGAGCGAGGGAGAGAAAGGGGAGGGTTAGAGAGACCAGAGGGAGAGAAAGAGGGAGAGATAGGGAGAGACGGAGAGAGGTAGACCAGAAAGATGGCAGGATTAGAGAGAAGAGGGAGAGAAAGAGGGCAGAATAGAGAGCGAGGGAGGAGTAGAACAAGATGGGATAGATACGAGAGGACAGAGAGGGACCACGCAGAACGAATAAGAGGGAGATAGAGAGACCAGAGGGAGAGAAAGAGATGAAGGCCAGATAGAGAGACAGAGGGCAGAGAAAGAGGGGAGATAGAGAGACAGAGAGGTAGACAGAGAGAGGGCGAGAGAAAAGAGAGGGAGAGGGAGAGAAAGAGGGAGACAGAGATGGAGAGAAAGAGGGAGAGAGAGACCCAGAGAGAGAGAGAGACAGAGGGAGAGAAAGAGGGAGATAGAGAGACAGAGGGAGAGAAAGAGGGAGATAGAGAGACAGAGGGAGAGAAAGAGGGAGATAGAGAGAGAGAGCTAGAGCAGGAGCTCTAATAGCTTCCTTGTCCTCTCCTGGCTTCAATGACCAGTTTACTCTGTAAACAATCCAAGAGTGTGTGTGCGTGTTTGTGTTTTGAATGGGTGTGTATGTTTTCTATCTGTTTGTGTGTGTTTGTGGGGAATTTGTTTACATGTGTTTGAGCCTGTTTACGTGTGTGTGTTGAAGTAGCTACAATGCTGGATCAAGGGTCCTCTAGGTTCAGAGAGGTTTGAGTCAGATGGAGGCTTCTTCTTAAAAGGTCTTGCGCGAGACAAGCTCTTGCAGGCAGCTGCACATTCAAGGCTGACAGGTTCAGAACTGCAAAGAACGAGCAGCTCCAGTCAGCTTTTATCATGAAACAACAACAGGGTGTGTGCCTCCCTCCCTCCCTAACTCCCTCCCTCCCTCACCTCCTCTCTGCGTCTGACCGTGGCTTTCTGCTAACTGCTGGGTCTGTCGTCTCCTCCTCCTCCTCCTCCTCCTCCTCCTCCTCCTCTCATGGTTCGCGTGCGTGCCTGTAACTTTGTTTCGGAGTGCTTCAGTAACTTTCCACACTTTCTCTGACTCATTGTCTACATCCTGAGTCTGTTGTCTCGGCTGCACACACCCGTTTGGTTAACAGATCACTTGTACACACGTCAGGATTTCTTTGATACTTGTAGCTATCAATTGAGTACAGCAAAGCATACGAATGTTTTTCAGGTACTGATGCACAGAGAGAGAGAGACACAGAGAGGGAGCGTAGAGAGAGAGGCAGAGAGCAACAGAGACGTGTGTTCCTGGTGCGTTGTGGGAGCAGCATCCTCTGCTATTACCGCTCCCTACTATCACTCTCATTGGCCACCCTCTGGGTAACTCATGTTCTGATTGGTCAAACCAGCTGTAGACAGTATCCGATTGGTCGGACATACATGCTTGCCTGCCTGTCCTGACAGTCTGTTGTCAGTCTGATATAAATATTTCCCAGTATCCCTATGTGGGTATGTATTTGGTACGATCCAAGGGCTGTATACACTATCACACCTCAACAAGCAAGCTAAACGGTCTGTGTGTGTTTGTGGTGTGTTGTGTGACAAGCAGTCCATGGTGCAAGTGCTAGTGAAATCTGGTAGGAAGATGAAGGGCAGCAGGCGAGTCAATAAACCAGAGCGTTGGGCAGAGTGGTCCAATCCTGAAGCCCATGACGCCCATGATCCCTAGAGGGAAGAAGCTTTAGCACATTTCTTCCTATTGGCAAACGATGCAACATCACCACCAATTGACGGGGCCACGAGGGGGCTAGTTTTGTAAGCCGAGGTTTTATTTACATAATTTGTGAAAGGGCTGATCTAATTTAAGTCCATTTGAAGGATTGAGGAGCGTGAGAACCAGTGACAGAGCCCACATATTGAACATTTCTGGGTGGGTGTGGTGGCAAACATGCTTCGCCACACACCACTCCACACCGGATCACATCATCCCACTGACCCAACACCGAGAACGAAAACAACGGGAAGAGACGGACAAACTAAGCGTGACAACGGGCGGCGTTTGCTAAGCGTGTGAAAGAGTGTGTGAGGCTACAAAGAATGGTTAATGGGGGAGATACTGACAATGCACCGAAACATGTGGGCGGTGAGCACGGTATGGCGTTTTGGTGGAAGTAGAAGGGACGAAGAGAGGGGAGCGATGGCGGGTGGGAGGGCGGGTTGTATACCGCCTTTCGTAGACTGGCCTACGCTTCCGGAATCTGCCGGGGAAAGTGGGGGAACCTTTTGACGAAACGAAATGTGTGACAAGTATGGCAATCCATCCAGAGCGGTCGGTGGAGAAGAAAAAGCGTGCGGAAGGAGATGGCAACCGAGGGGGGAATGGGTTGGGGAAGAAAGGCAGGGAAAAGAAAGAGAGAAGACAAGAAGGGACGAGCAGGAAAAAAACACCCGAAGAAGAAGAGAGAACCGGGGTCGCAGGTGGGAGAGGCGACACTACATGAGGGACAGAAACTCATCTCGATCCCAAAGAGGAACCATTCTTTTGTCGATTATCGCTTAGAAGAATTTCCCCCAAAACCTTGTCGAAAACCGAAAAAAAATCCATATCAAAAGATAAATCCGGGGATCGGCCGCTCAGGAGGGCCCACCGAAACAGGAACCAGAATATACGGAAACCGGGCGGAAGCCTTGAAGAAGGGCGTCGATTAGTTCGATTTTACACACCCCCGCCCATTTTTGGAGCGGCTGCCTCCAAAACCCCTGCGCAGCCCCTCTAACGAACTTCCTTATAATATGCCCCCCCGCCATTCCTTCCCCCCTTCACTTTCTCATTTCCATGCAGCATCTCTCTCTGACCCACCCCCGCCACCCCCCCACCCTTCTTGACCCCCCCCTCCAGATAAGAGAAAGCAGCGTACCTTAGCCAGCGTAAGGAAATCAGAAGCTTTTAACTGGTTCATCTCCCATGTCTGTCTACTCACCTCTCCGGAGTAGTAGTATGCTAATTCTGTCACACCGGGGACCCAGGGTCCCAGTCACAGTAGTCTTGGACTCCGGGGGGGCAGGAAAACTGTACATCTGAGAGTGAACATTTCACTTTTCGATTTTTCAATCTAGCTGGCCTTGTTTCCAGTGTAAATGGCTTATCTTGTGACTTGGTGTAAGCAAACGACAGATCATTTCAAGGAATCTCATCAAGTGAAATGTTGCCACCTCACTGGCAGCCTAGAAGTAAGTAAGCAGTACTTGAGTACTTTAATCTAATAGGGCATGTTTGCAGCGTGAGGTCTAGTGGAGAAAACTGCCTTCACAGTCACTCGCTACTATGACATCGTAATCCCCCCCAGTAATCCTCCTTCTGCTATGATGTCATGGCGGTCCGACACGCCTCGTTTCTGGGTCAGTGTGGCTGTGCTAAGCTGCTCTCTGAGCGCACCCAGAGGTGAGGGTCAGCCACACCAACACCCTGCGCCGCCAGGGAGACCGGAGGAGGCATCACCGTGGCAACCAGCGCAGGCAGAACACCGCACGCACATACACACACACACAAACAGTCCTGTCTGACATTTTCTTTGCTGACACCTATCTGAAACGCATACAAAGTGGTACAGCATAATGTACCCACATCTCAGCTACCAGACACCGTGTCAAGTACCCACATCTCAGCTACCAGACACCGTGTAAAGTACCCACTTCTTAACTACCAGACACCATGTAAACAATAATAATAATCATAAATAGGTGGCTTCACAGCTTCGTTGCTTGGCCACCCATAATACATCAGCTGCAGTGCAGTTTCTGACAGGGATTGTACCACTAAAAGACTTGACTCCCAGACCTGTCCCAGAATCCTTCACTCAGACCAGGAACCACATCCAATCCCTGTGATTTCACAGTGACGACAGCTGTAGAAGGTTACAATGAAAAGTAAGGCGGGCTGATGATGTCACTGTGAGTAGCTGGAGGGAAGATAAGCCCGCCTCCTCACTGTTGAACTCTGAACAGAGCTGGTGTATCAGAACACACCAGCAGGAACCAGGAGAGGAGAGTGGGGAGAGAAGGAAGAGGGAAGGGGAGGGAGGAGAGGGAGGCGTGGGGGAGGAGGGGGAGTGAGGTGGGGCAAGCGAGGGAGAGAGGAGGGAAGAGGAGAGGTTATTCATATTTATAGAACACTGCTCATCCAAAGCTCAACAGACCTCCACAAAATGTTGCTTTCAGAAATATTAAACAGAAACACAGTTTCATCTCCCTAGATTCTTCTACCTGGGAACTAAACCCCTCCTTCTGTGT
>BROE01000028.1:7046800-7066672 GCA_036571765.1 Plecoglossus altivelis
AGGGATGGAGAGGTAGATGGATGGAGAGGTGGAGAGAGGTGGAGGGATTGAGGGAGGTAGAGAGAGATAAAGAGGTGGAGGGATGAAGAGGTGGAGGGATGGAGAGAGGTGGAGAGAGGTGGAGGGATTGAGAGAGGTGGAGGGATGGGGAAGAAGGGTGGAGGGATGTCGAGAAGGAGGTGGATGGGATTGAGGGGAGGGTTGGAGGAATGGGGGAGCTGGTGCGAGGGATGGAGAGTAGGTGAGGGGGGGGAGGTGGAGGGATGGAGAGAAGGACTCGGCACGCCGCATCGAGCGCGACACGCGCTCGCGCACGAGTATCAGGCATCAAACTAGACTGACAAGAAATAATTCCTCAAGTTTGCAGGTTTCAACTTGTCTGTGTCTGCTCGTGTGTGAGGCTACCGGTCTCTCTCACACACAACAGCTACACATGCATAGCACACCACACACAAACATCACACGCAGTGTATCCATGCAGAGCCTATCTATTCATCGTAGAGCCTTGCTGCTGGGTGACAAACTGTAGAGCCCTCCCTGCCTTGAAGACAGAAATAACACACTTGCATATTCATGTCTGGATCACTGAGAAACCTGCCTCTTATATAAGAGAGAGGAGGGGATAATGGGGGAGAAGTAGAGGGGGAGAGAAGGGGGGAGAGGGAGTGAGTGGAGAAGGAAAGGGGGACAGAGAGAGAATTGGGCTCGACAGCAGACGCACGAGAAAAAAGGGGGGGAAGCAGTAAAGTTTGTAACATGCAAAGTTGCAGGATGTGCCCACAGAGACCTTTACCTATCTGTGGAGACCCTGGGCTCCACCTCCACCAATTTACAGGAGCCTGGATGGGGAGGGGGCCAGTTTTAACGCCTTTGGCTTGTACGTCGAACCGTGGCTAAAACACACCTATATAGAGCGATGAGACAGCAGACACAAACGCGATATAGAGACTATTTCATGCCAGAGGGAGTTGACGTGTCTAATACAGCAACAGCACCAGTTAACCGATAACAGAAAACTCTATATGCTTAAAACAAGCAACACTTACGAACCGAGGTAAAACCTATGTAATCCTAAAGCTGTTTCTAGAAACCGTCTTTGACACAGAAACGAAAGTAATGCGAACAACTCCAGAAAGAGACGCTGTTTATGTCTGAGTGGAGTGAGTCACACAAGGAGGGAGAGGAGGAGAGGAGAGGAGGAGAGGACGAAAGGAGAGGAAACATGAGGAGAGGAGAGGAGGAAAGGAGAGGAGACATGAGGAGAGGAGAGGAGACATAAGGAGAGGAGACATGAGGAGAGGAAACATGAGGAGAGGAGAGGAGACATAAGGAGAGGAGAGGAGGAAAGGAGAGGAGACATGAGAGAGGGAAACGACGGGCGAGAGCGCGGCACGACATGAGGAGAGGAGAGGAGACGACAGGAGAGGATGCTGGGAGGAGAGGAAACATGAGGAGAGGGGAGCCAGGAGGACATAGCGGAGAGGAGAGGGAGGAAAGGGAGAGGAGGAGATCGGCGGAGAACGAAAGGGAGAGGAATCATCGGGCAGAGGAGAGCACGACGAGTGTGACACGAAAGGGCGCCGGATACATTAAGAATACTCTCCCGTAGACCCCTCACCCCACCCCCTGGTAATGTCCTTGTTTGACGATGTCAGCTGTCATATGGGGTGGGTCTTGTGGCGAGGCTGTCTTTGAAGTGTTGATTGACAAGTTAGCTCCCTAGAGTAATGTTACGTAACGCTCACGCACACATCACACAGTTGGAGGAAGGGCGGATGGGAGGGAGGAGAGGAAGAAAGAGGAGTGGTGAAGGGAGAGAGCGGTGGATGGATGCCTGCATGCGCACAGTCGAGCATGCGCACTTGCATGGGTGCGTGTGCCTGAGTGTGTGACAATCATGTATGTATTGAGAAAATCACTAAGCCTACAATGCTTCAATCAATCAGTAAGTCAATGAGGCTTTCACAGTTCAGCGCGTGTGGATGTGTGAAGCAGGAGCAGGTCAGTGAGATGGAAGGGTTAGCGGAACTGATGGAAGGGTTAGCAGAACTGATGGAAGGGTTAGCAGAACTGGTGGAAGGGTTAGCAGAACTGATGGAAGGGTTAGCAGAACTGAATCAGCAACGCAGAACATTTCTAAGAAGCACAAACATTCTTGTTCTTTCGGGAAAAGTACCGACAGCTGTGGTGTTTAAGCTTGAGCAGGTATACTGACTGGCTGTCACAAAGACAAGGAGACTTCTTGAGACACACACAGGCACATCCGCATGCACACACTCAAGTTTGCATGATTATTCTCATGGGGACTGAAGATTATGTTTCATGCACGTACACAACCACATAGACAAACACACAGGCACACACACACACACATGGGTTCACAACACACACCTGGGCATCTATCAGTGAGTCAGTGTGAGACCAGAAGATCATTTAGGAGTTTCTTAATGATGTAATCCTGATGGTCTCTCTGAACCTCATTATCCTCTCTCTCTCTCTCTCTCTCTCACACACACACACACACACACACACACACACACACACACACACACACACACACAGTTCCTTGATCAGGAAGATAAGACGCTAGTGCTGCACTCACACGCCTCTCCATCACAGCTCTTATGCAACACTGTGTGTGTGTGTGTGTGTGTGTGTGCCTGCAAGCGACACAGCGAGAGAGGGGATGTCAAGGTGAGGGATATGTTCTGAGAACCTCCCTCAGGAGACAGAGAGGGGGAGCTAGGCAGCTACTGAACACACACACACACACACTCATGCACACATATACACTCATACACCCAGCCGCACACATTTACAGCAAGTCACACAGGCACACACGCGCAAACATGAACACACACACACAGTGGCTGTGGCGCAGTGGAGAAGAAGGGTAGGTGATTCACTAATGTAATTAGAGTGAATAAGCCAATGAGCTATGCATGAGAGACACTGGTTATCTATCTGCTTGGTGGCACACACACGCACACACACACACTTACACACACACACACACACACACACACAGACTAAACTCTTTTCTCCGTTGTTCAACTTTCCTCTTCTTTCTTCCTATCTCTCTCCCCACTCTCTCTCTCTCTCTGAGTTGGGTCATATCGTTCATCTGAGCAAAGAAGTCTCAGTCTCAGTGGAGAAGCAGCTATCAGTCTCTCGCTTTCTCCCTCTCTCCCTCCTCCTCTCGCTCTCTCCCTCCTCCTCTCGCTCCCCCCCCTGCTCTCTCTCCTCTGACCATCTCTCTAGCCTCTCCCTCTCCTATTACTCTCTTTTCTTCCCTCTTTCTCCTCTCTCCTCTTTCTCTCTATTTCTCCCTCTATCCTCCTCCCTCTCACCCCTCCCCTCTCCTTTCTCTCTCTCTCATCCCTCCAGTGATCGCTGGCAGCTGGTGAAGGGCTGTTTGTCTTCTCAGAGAGCCCGGGAGGAGGAGACGGATGAGAGAAAGAGGAGGGTTGAGACAGAGAGAGAGAGAGAGAGAGAGAGAGAGAGAGAGAGAGAAGAGAGTCAACCATCTGCTGGGCTGTGATTGGCCAGCATTCGTGCGTGAGGAGGTCTTGAAGGTTAATATTAAAGATGAATGATTGGCTGATCGTTCCTCTGGCTCCCATGAATGACGTGCTGCCAGGTCTAAGTGGTTCTTATTGTCAGAGCATGTCAATTTCTCCTCACCCTGTACACACACACAGCAAACAGCAGTGGATAATTCTACATACAATCCCCTGATACACCACCCCTCTCCCCTCCCCCGCTCTCTCATTTGCCTCCCAACCCTTTCTCTCTCTCCTTCTCACACCTCCCTCCCCCCTCTCTCCCTTCCTTGTGTATCTCTCCCCCTCTCCTTCCTGTCTTCTCTTCCCTCTCTCTTTCAAATCTCTCTCACACCTTTTTCCTCTCGTGCTGAATCCCTTTCTTGTCTCTGATGATCTCCCCTCCACTTTTGTTCTTCTCCATCTCTTTCTCCTCTCTCTTTTCTTTGTCTCTTGAGTTTGAATGACCCTGTGGGATTCCACAAGAGAGATGACGGCTTTCCTAACAACTCTTCAGTATCAAGCAACTGGGATTAGACAGGTTTGTTTAATTACAAATCTGAGATTATATAAATGTATGGATCTGGGATTACATACGTGTACAGATCCGGGATTGTATTTGTTTACATATCTGGGATTATTTGCATTTGCAGATCTGGGATTGTATTTGTTTACACATCCAGGATTATATATCTTTACAGATCCAGGATTATATGTTTTTACAGATCTGAGATTGTAAATATTCTATATATGTTTAGTTAGGGAAGATGGCAGGTTCACTTTCCTCTGCACTGTGGACCAGACCCAGACTCAGACCTGACTGGACCATACCAGAAACAGACCAGACCGGACCAGACCAAGCATGTTTTAAAGACGAATGTAATCTGATATACAGAGACAATACCTAGTGAGTATATACGCTCTGACATATACAAAGCACATATAGTTACGAAATAGGTTGACTCTTTCCCAGAGTAATCACAGACATGAATTCACTGCCATCACAATATAATTTGCTACAGTGGTTTTCCAGAATACTGTACAGCTCTGTGTGTGTGTGCCCAGTGCTATGAGGGTGTGTGTAGGTTTGGGGAGGGGGTATGTTTACCTGCCTATAACAGGCCTGGTGTGTTCCAGCTAAAAGGGTCTATTGATGGCCGGAAGCCTGGGAATTTCCTGCTGTGCTACTGCTGACAGGCCTCACAGGGCCCTGGGGAACATCCTGTCAACGGCACCCAGTCACCCACAGCCAGAGACTCACCCTGGCTGTGCTATCTGCTGGCCTGGGGTGGAAGGCTAGGGGGCGCTGTGAGAGCCAGCACTCCTGCAGACACAGGACAGAATTCAAGATCACTTACTGATGCTACAGCACAATTCTGCCTGAGAGCGTAGCCTGTGTTGCTTATGACATACACGTAGATCAGCTAATGCATAAACAGAAACTTGAAAGAGGGGGAGAGAGAGATTGATGGAGGTGAAGGAGAGAGGGGATGCCAACATGGGGGAAATTGTTATCATGATCGTGATGGACGTTATCAAAAGAGGATTAAGACACAGCCCTGCTCTAGCTCATGGAAACACGCATTATCAACGTGTGAAATGGGATTGAACTGGATGGAAGTTTTAACCTTGTACGCCAGTACAAGGCAGTTATGTGCTGTACACTCTCACTGTACACTGTGTGTGTGTGTGTCTGTGTGCGTGGGAGGAGACCATGGGGGATGTTAAGTGAAGTGAGGGGTTGGTCTCTTTCTAAAAGCCTTCCTGCTGCTCAATAATAGATGTTCCTCTGAGTGCTTCTCATGGTAGAAGAAAAACATGTCGCTCTCTCTCTCTCTCTCTCCCTCTCCTCTCCTCTCCATATTCCTCTCTTTCCCTCACCTCCCTCTCTCTGGGCGTCCTCATCGCAGTACACTATTCTGCTAGACTCTCTCTCACTCTTTCATCTCCCATTCCCGCCTTCTCTTCCCTAGTCGACGTAACATACACACCCACGGACGCCTGATACGCACGATGGAGCGGAATGCTTGAACCACTCAATCATGCAGGGACCCAGCGTGTGCGTTTAAAGCTCCAGCGACATTGCGGCGTATGACTAGATGGTTCCCGTGCATTACCCAAACCTCGTTTTGGATGAGACACAGCGGTTCCGGGCTCCTGAGGCGCTGTCCGGTCGTCGATCTCTACATAGATCTCTGGCAAGCGGCTGGCGGCCGCCCCGGAGCTTGCGTGCGGCTGATTACTGGACAGCATCTGAGAGAGAGAGACAGAGAGACAGAGAGAGAGACGGTGACAGAGAGAGATAGAGATCACCTCTCAACCCCTGACCTCTGACCCCTTCATCCTACTCATTCATTGAGAGCTTAATACATTTTCATCACATTTCAAATGTTCCTACTTAATTGAAAGAGTACTTCAAATGTACAGATTTAAAAGGGGCTGTTTTTCTTTTTTTTCCCAAACTTCCCCCAAACGCCCCTCCAAAATCCAAAAAAGACGTTGATATATATGAAGATGACGCAGTGACGTCATGCTCATTAGTGGTATGCGCTGAACAGGAGGTCAGTTTGCTCAGTATGTTTAACATGAAGGTTGCGATTACAATTGTAATAGAAAGTCGGATAAATGCTGAACCTGTGTATTCCAAAGCACCGCACACATATACACTATGCCACTTACGTGAGCTCATGTACTGAAACGGGTTGAGCGACGGGAGCTTACCTACACATACTAGAGATGAGTAACACAACACGTGCATCACATAACAGCAGCACACACGACAGCAGACAGCAGACACACCACTGCACACACGCACACAACAGCAACACACACACGCACACACACACACACACACACACCACACAGGACCGAAGAGCGATAGTATACGCACCCCACAGTCCCGGGCGCCTGCCTTTCATGTTGCTGCTTATGTGGAGGACTTACTTTTGAGTTTCCAGTTTTTTAAAATGTTGACTCGAAAAGGTTGAACGGCTACAACAGACGGTCAGACAGCCACTTAGCTTTACTTTCCTCGACGAGACAGCAAAAGAAGCTTTTCCTTCTTTGCTCGTCTTGTGCAGTCTAGTAACCACTCTCGTTTTGGGGTTTCGAGACGGTGAATGGCTTCACCCCTGTAGAAGGACCCTGAGTGTTGGGACGGGTCACAAGACGTCGTTTCATTGCTAGCGGGCCTTTGCTAACGATCTGCATGGTTGCCAGGTTTGGATGGTTGGCATTCGGTAGAGCCGGTTTATGTTAGCACTTCTCAAGTTGAGGGCAAATTTAATGTTTAGCGCCTTGTATGGGTTAGCGATTTCATAGTTTAGCGGGGGGTGTGCGATGGGTGTGTTTAAAGTGCTGGTGGTTTAGCGGAGCTTATTTAAATGCTCTCTCTTACTGGACATTCTTTCGTGCTCACTTGATAGCAGCCAGACACTGTTTAATGGTGAGGTGAGATGGAGGACTTATCACAGGAAACGGTCGATCTTCCTCCAGACAGAAAAGGTTATCCAGGATTAACAGACGTCTTAAATATTTACATGAGGTGGACTCTGACGTTTGGTCTCTCCCCCCCCTCGCTCTTCATTCGTCATCCTTCCCTCCTGTAAAATGGTTTACATCCTGCCTCTGTGGAGAAACATGGAGGGACATTATAAACAGCTTTATTAGATATATCTGCGGAAGCCAAATATTTATACGAGTAGGAAGGAGTAGAGAGGGTGCACACATTTTCCTGGGAGAAAAGATGAAATCCACCTCAGGAGAGTTTCCTGAAGTTTAGCAGCACACACACCTCAGTGAATCCTCTTCATCCTGAGCTCTTGAGTGGGGTGAGATAGAGTACTGTTAGATGGAGTAGGGTCTCTCCTTTCATCTCTACCTCTCATCAACCTCCCTCTCTCCTTCCCTCCCTTTATTCTTCCTTCCTTACTCCCTCTCCATCCCTCCTCCCCCTCCCTCCTTTTATAACTCCCTCTAACCTCCCTATCTTCCTCTCTCTGTCTTTCCTATCTTCCCTCCCTCCTTTCTTCCCTCCTTCCCTCCCTCCATCCCTCTCTCCCAGTGGGACCCTCATCTGAGCTGTTGATCTGTGTCTCTGTTGGACTAATATTTGTGTTTTCACCTCCTGAACATCTGGCATGCAGCCTCACCCCACCAGCCCCGCGGTCTGGCCTCGTTTGAACATCCCAAACATGACCATCTCTGGTTGACACCCCCGTAAACACGGCTGACCCCCGCGCGCTGGCCAGGCAAAGAGATGCCTGGGCCAATGCTCGAAAGTTGGAGTTAGAGAGGGTTGGTAGGGCTGGAGTTCAAAGATCATATACACGTGTGCGTGCAGACGCGCATTACCCTTCCATAACTCACCCTCATAAACACACACGTTCAAACAAATGCAAGTATGCACATCCCTCCCATAACATTCACACACACTCACACACACATTCATATCCATGCACACGCACGCAAAGTGCCATTTTTCACCTGGTTATGACAGACTGACTATGACTGTCTACTTAAGATTAGTGGTAGATGATGAATTTGGATTTCCTGTGGTAGTTTTTAATCTTAATCAACGCGCGCACACACAGAGATATACACACATACACGGAAGATACAAATACACTGGAGAACATAACTCAGTAAAACCTCTTTCCTCTGTTCTAATTTCCTCCAGACCTCTACCCATCACCTCCAATCAGATTAGAGCCTGGTGACCATAGAAACAGCCGTGTACTGCAACCCAGCCAATCAGAGGCTGTCAGGGCCTGGTACCCCTTCAGGTTATTTTTCAAGTACTGAAGAACGAGGTTTCACTGAGTTATATTCTCCTGTGTGTGTCCTGTGTATTTGTGTGTGTATGTGTATGTGTGACTGTGTACGGGTGTGTGTCTGTGTATTTGTGTCTGTCTGTGTATGTGTGTCTGTGTATGGGTGTGTGTCTGTGTATTTGTGTCTGTCTGTGTATGTGTGTCTGTGTATGGGTGTGTGTCTGTGTATTTGTGTGTGTCAGACAGAGAATCAAGGGTTGACAGAAGGAGAGATAGAAAGTTCAGAACAAAAAAAGGATGCAATGTGTGTGTGTGTGTGTGTGTGTGTGTGTGTGTGCGCGCGTGCCTCTATGAACCAGACTTTGAGTCCAATTCATCTGGTGTGATGGAGGTCACTGCAGACCAGCTGAGCTGGTCTGATTAGAGTCAGGTTGTTACAATCGATACAATTCCTGCGCGAGTGTGTTTGTGCAGGGGTGAAACACTGTGTGTGTGTGAGTGACTGTGCGAGTCAGGGCCAGGGTAATCAGGTGGGTTCAGGCTGCAGGGTAGCAGTTTCACTCAGCAGGTGTGTGTATGTGTGTGCGCGCATGTGCGTGTGTGTGTGCGTGTAACTCCCAGTGGGACACCAGACTGGGACGCTAATGAGATACTCTTGAAATACTGTTCTTTGTCTGCCTGCCTGCCTGCCTAGTGCCCACACACCCGCAGACACACACACACATTCCAGTCTGAAACGGAGGGAAATATCCAAGCTGTAGATGGCAGTGTAGTACAGAGACTCAAGCTGCTCTCACTCCCTCTCTCTCTTCTCCAGCAATCTCTCTATCCCTCCCTCTCTCTCTTCTCCAGCAATCTCTCTATCCCTCCCTCGCTCTCTTCTCCAGCAATCTCTCTATCCCTCCCTCTCTCTCTTCTCCATCAATCTCTCTATCACTTCCTCTCTCTCTTCTCCAGCAATCTCTCTATCCCTCCCTCTCTCTCTTCTCCAGCAATCTCTCCATCCCTCCCTCTCTCTCTTCTACAGCAATCTCTCTATCCCTCCCTCTCTCTCTTCTCCATCAATCTCTCTATCACTTCCTCTCCTCCATCCCTCTATCTATCTATCTATCTATCTATCTGTCTATCTATCCCTCCATCTCTCTCTTCTCTTCTCTTCTCTTCTCTTTTCCAACTCTCTATCCCCCCTCCCTCTTTTCTCTTCTCTATCTCTCTCTACCCCTCCCTCCCTCTCTTCTCTATCTCTCTCTACCCCTCCCTCCCTCTGTTCTCTATCTCTCTCTACCCCTCCCTCTCTCTCTCCTTCCTCTCCATCTCTCTGTCTCTCTTATGATCTTTCTTCCACTCCTCTTCATATCACTCTTTTACTTATGCCATCTTTTTTTCTCATTCCCCTCCATCTCTCCTTACCTTTCTTTCTATCTTACGTCATCCCTCTCTTTCACTCCCTATCCCTCCTCCTGCCCCCCTGTCTGCCTCCCACTCTTCCCTCCTCCTCCCCCTCTCCCTCTCTCCACACCGCCCTCCTCCCCCTCTCCCTCTCTCCACACCCCCCTCCTCCCTCTCTCCCTCTCTCCAAACCCCCCTCGTCCCCCTCTCCCTCTCTCCACACACCCCTCCTCCCCTCTCCCACTCCCCCCCCCTCTCCCTCTCTCCACACCCCCCTCTCCCACTCTTCCCTCCTCCCCCCTTCTCCACATCCCCCTCCTCCTCTCCAGACTCCCGCTGATAAGGGGTTCATCCTTTTAAGGCAACAAACATTCCATTAATTCCTGAAATGACTGTTTATCTTTCAGTTTACTTTCACCTAAACGTAAACATAAACATGCACATGCGTCCACACACGTGTTCATTGTTTGTGCCTGCCCAGGTCCACGTGTGTGTTTGTGTGTATGAGTGTATACGTACATGTGTTTGTGTGTGTGTGTGTGTATGTGTGTGTGTGCATATCAGAATCGGCTTTATTTGTGTGTGTAAAAGTGTGCGTGCACATTTGCGTGAGAAGGAGATCAAGTTAAAGAAAGTGAAAGTTAGAGAAAGTGAAAGGTGGACAGAGTGAGAGACTTATATAAGGGACTAATTTGACCCACCTGTCATACTTTCTGGAGAATCAAGGGCTCTCTCTCGTTCTCTCTCCCTCTCACTCCTCCCCCCTCCCTCCCTACCGCCCCCCTCTCCCTCTTCCTTTCCCGTCTCTACACCCCTTTCCTCCCCCTCTCTTTCTCCTCTACATCTGGAGTGTGTTGAGTGTCTCCAGACCAGGGCCACCATGACTCCTCCCCCAAACATGCTCAGGACCAGACAGTGTGTGCGTGCGTACATGTGTGCTGTAGCATGGTTTACTGTCTGCATGTGTGCACCGTCATTCTTATATGAATTGGCTGTCTTTCTGACCTCAAGCCTAGAACATTCTAGAAAGTATGTGTCCGGTTCCTGTGTGTCAACACACTGGCATGTTTCAGAATGACTCTGACTTAGGCATGTGAGTGTCTCTATTTGTGCGAGTGTGTGTGTGTGTGCAAGTGAGTGGGTTTGTGGGGGGTCCTATGGGATTGTGGGAGTTCCTGGGCTGTAAAACATCTCTGAGTCGAACCGTTCTGAAGCTGATGAGTGTAACAGACAGACCGGTAGGGTCTTGGACCTAATTCTGACCTTAGATCTGGGTCTGGGCCTGGGCCTGGTCCCAGCTGGGAGAGAAAAAGACAGAGAGAGGCTAAGAGAGAGACAGAGAGAGACAGAGAGAGGCTAAGAGAGAGAGAGAGAGAAAGAGAGGGTGATTGATGAGGGCCAGGTCTGTTTGTCAGGATGCAGAGTGATTGGTGGCGCTGGTCTGGTTCTGATGACCCGGTCCCACTATCAGCCTGTTTACACCAGGCCCCGCCCCTGACCCCGAACTTTGACCTCTGACTCTACAGGGTGAGGAAAGGGTCACCTCTGGAGAGAGTGTTGACTAGTGAAATCAGGGCCCAGGAGGTCGGAAGAAGGAGGAAGAGGAGGAAGCTGTAGACTAGAGCAGAGTAGAAAGGGGGGGGAGAGGAAAGATAGAAGAGAGGAAAGGGTAAAATAAGGAGAGGAGAGGTGAGGAGGAAGAGAAGAGGAGGAGAGACAAGGAAAGTTTCTAGATGACAGAAGCGGTAAGACACATAAACAAACACAGCAGACATGGAGACAGAGTGGGTGTTGGAGGGCGTAGCATGACAGAATCTCTGAGCTCTGGTTAGCCACCCCCCTTCACCACACACACACAAGAACACCCCCAACATGAGAGAGAGAGAGGGAGAGAGGGAGAGAGGGAGAGAGAGAGGGAGAGAGAGAGAGAGAGAGAGAGAGAGAGAGAGAGAGAGAGAGAGAGAGAGAGAGAGAGAGAGAGAGAGAGAGAGAGAGAGGGAGAGAGGGAGAGAGGAGAGAGAGAGAGAGAGAGAGAGAGAGAGAGCTGTACCGCCAGGAAACCTCAGGCGAGCCAAATCCCCTCTGATATGTGGTATCTTCTTGGGTGCAGTACCGCAGGAGGTCGACAGGGGGCGATAGTTGCCTGCACTGGAGGACTGGAAGCAAGCCAGGCAGAGAGTGCTCCAGGTGTTGCTGTCTCAGACACACTCAGCTGAACAGGAGACACCTCCTGCTCACTGTTTTGCTGCCCTTTCAGAGGTTGCAGGTTCAAGTCTCCCCAGTATGTTGATCTGTATATATGGATAAACGTATCTGGGAAATGAAAGCAGGTTTGTCAGTCCATGACATATACGTTTTCACAACCACATTTTTTATGTTGGGTTAATTCCACAAACCCTATATTTGTAGGACAATTTTAAAAAGTACAACCTTTGAAATCATGTTACTTCGTAATGGTACAAATGTCCCTCTAATACTTTTAAATACCTTTACTATCTCCTACACACACACACACACACACGCACGCGCGCACGACACGCACACACACACACACACACACACACTCACACACACACACAGAGACACACACACACACACGCACGCACGCACACACACACACACACACACACACACACACACACACACAGAGACACACACAGTCTTTGACAGCAGACAGGAAGGGCCAGTGCAGTGAGGACAGACTAAACAGTAAACACACTGATGACCAGAGCTTAAACAACGTCACACTGCCTGGCCTCACACGCGCAGCAGGAGACACATCCACCAGGACACACACACACACATACCGACTGGCTTTGCTAAACCACTATTTCCCACTCATAGGTAGATAGATGATTAAATGGATAGTTGGATAAATGGACAGATATGGACGTATATCTCCCTTTTTCATCCTCCCCCTCCTCCAACCTCCTCCTCCTCTCTCCCCATAACAGAAATTCAGGAAAACTGCATATCTCAGCGGTGGAGCGTTTGACTGCAGATCAAGGTTGCAGGTTCAAATCCCCCCCCCTCCCCCAGTAAGATGCTGGGCATGAAAAGCATCTGCTAAATGAACACATTATTGCTCTTACTGTTGCCCCCAGCTTCATCTGATATTCATCTGAGCCAGAGAAGGAAAGCTTGTCAGAAGAGACCCCAGGCAGGATCCCATGCCTCTGGCTCGCTGTGTGGCCCCCCCTCCCCCGGTGCCCCCCAGTCCCCCCCCCTACCCAGTCCCCCCAGCCCCCCTGCTGGTATAAAGTGTTATGAATGTATGTGTCTTCATTCTGCCTGAGACTGTGGGTGGGCAACGCAGGGACGAGTCCCCAAAGGTCCACGTCCAGTCTAACCAAGCTTCTCTAAGCCCATTCCTCAGGGTCACGTTGGCACCAATGGGGGATTAGTTTGGTTCAGATCCATGTGTGATTGAGATCTTTCTCTCCTCCATTGCCTCCCTGTGTCTGGGGAGAAAGCGACCACAGTCTGGTGATTTGTACTTGGGGGGAAGAAAGGCTCTCCCCTCCCATGATGCACAAAGACACACATTAGCTCAGTTTTGCAGCTGTAAAGCTCTTAGTCTACAGGATCAAACGCGACGAGATAGGACCAGTATTAACCCTCCCCCCTCAGACACACACACACACACACACACTGACACACACACCCTGACACACACACCCTGTCCTGCACCCCCCCCCCTCCTCCATTCCTCCCTCAAGTCAGCTGCTTAGTTACCAGCTTCTCTTCAACTGTGTGTGGCAGAGAAGACACCAAACAGGTGGTCACAGAGAAATGTTCCTTCATGTACAGTATAAGTACAGCCTGTCTGACAGACGGCAAAGACGTTTGCTACGTGACCTCTCCTGTCCTCTTCCCTTCCTCCCCCTGCCGCCCCTCCCTTCTCTTCTCCTCCCATCTGTCTCTCTCCTCCGCAACGTTTCGTCCCCTCCGCACCTAACCCTTTTTTTATTTTCTAAATACCTCTCATTGTCTGGAGACTTGGTGAGGAAGAGGTGAAACAGGACAACACAGCGCCCACATAGTCACACTAACACAAACACACGCACTGGCACACGTACTCCCCCAGGGAACACGGAACACACCACGGAGCGTCCATATTTATCCCCTAGACCAACTAAACAAGCCGCCTTAATGAGAGACGGCAAACAAGGCCACCATAATTAACTGTCCTTCCTGATATCCTCTTGCGAGGCTCCTCCTCCTTCTGCCCTCACAGTCAAATGCTCCCGCCTCATCAGCAGGCTAGATGTTCCATCACGGACGTGTCAGCGTGTCACTTTCACGCTTTGCTCAGCAGAAACACCGGCGGGCACACCAGGGTTTCCCTTGGAAACACCACAGATCGTCAATGCAAATGTCCACCTGGGGATTTGACCAAAGATGGTATTTGCTGACGGTGTTTTCAAATGCCATTCTTCGCTTCTCTTGCTCTAGTCCAGTCCTGTCTAGTCTGTCGGTAACAGAATGATGTCATCATTGTGGTCCAGTGTATTTATGTAGGTCAGTGTTGCTCCACGAAACCAGTTTGACACCAGCCTTGGACCAGCCTTGATTGGCTGTGTGAGTTAGGCTCTGTTGTGCTCGTGTCAAACTGGTCTGAGGAGAGCCTACCATTGGCTGGGTTCGGTGTGTGCGCACGTGTAAGTGTGTGTGTAGATGCGTGTGTGCATAAGTGTGTGTATGTGTAGGTGTGTGCAGGCGTATGTGTGTGTAGGTGTGTGTGGTATCACCTGTGGCTTGTCATTGCATGGGGAGCAAGAGGAAGAGGGAAGGGGGATGTTGGAGATGTGGGGGGGGGGGGGGGGGGCTTACACACCACTTCATTTCTCACTTGAGTGCCTCTCTTTAGGTCTTAACCCACACCCCTCACTCACCTCCCTCCCTGCCTCCCCCCACAGTCCTGCCTCCCCCCACAGCCCTCACCCTCCCTGCCTCCCCCCACAGCCCGTCTCAGACTAACATTCCGCCATCACCCCCTGTAACCCCCCCCCCCCTCCTCAACCTCCCTCCCATGCTCAGCACACACCAAGGGGCATTCAAAACGCATTAACACCAAATCAATGGGAAACAGTGAAAAAAGCAAAGAAATCTCCTTAGCAACATAATCTAGGTAGCCTGCCTGACGACAAGAAAAGGGAGGGAGAGGCGGGGGGGTTTAGGGGGAGCGTTTAGGGAGGGGACAAAACCTGAACACAACAAAAGGGGGGGACACACAGGCAGAGAATTAACACAGTCGAAACTGTTCCTTTTTCACTGAGGCACAATCAGCTACATTAAGTCTTTACCTCCCTCCACCCCCTCCAACCCCCCACAGCCCCCTTCCCTCCCCCCCCACACAACCCAGCCCACCCCCATCCAGGGGGAGGCAGGCAGGAGAGAGGCGCCTTGAAAAGACAAACACACGCCATGCTTGCTAGGCCTCGTCTACCTATTTCCAATCCGTCTATCCATCTCTGTCTCTATTTGTGGAGTACACAGAAAACACGGCTCTTGATTTGTTAAAGTGAGATGCGATGTGTCTAGAGGGAGAGTTAGGGTGAGAGAGGTGTAGAGGGTGAGATGAGGGTGAGAGAGGTGTAGAGGGTGAGATGAGGGTGAGAGAGGTGTAGAGGGTGAGATGAGGGTGAGAGAGGTTGTAGAGGGGAGATGAGGTGAAGAGGGAGAGGGTGAAGAGATGAGGGTGAGAGAGGTGTAGAGGGTGAGATGAGGGTGAGGTGAGGGGAGGTGGAGGTGAGGAGAGGTAGAGGTGAGGTGAAGGTGGAGGTGAGATAGGGTGATCAGGGGGTGAGAGTGAGGGTGAGGTAAGATGAGAGTGAGGTGAGGGGAGATGAGGGTGAGATGAGGTGAGGTCAGTGTGAGGTGAGATGAGAGTGAGGTGAGGGTGAGGTGAGAGGAGAGTGAGGTGAGGGTGAGGGTGAGATGAGGGTGAGGGCTGGACAGGACCAGGCCAGGAAGGACAGAAGACAGCTATATAGGGTAATTAGCATAGAGTCAGAGCACAGGCCACCAGCTGGCCTTTAAATGACCTCTGACCTCTACAACATGATCAGCTCAATGAGCAATGGGCCAGCTTTAATTAGGAGGTCATTAAGAGCCAGTCTCAGCTCACCATGAGCTCACACACACCCTACATGAAAACACACAAACCTGTATACACACAACTCCACTAACACACACACACTGCACAACAACATACACACACTCAAATCCAAATACAACCACACACACGCCCACGCGCACTACCCCAAACACACACACATACACATTCTGCGTTTGTTGATCAACAGGTCCAGTCTGGGGCAGATCTCACTTCTCCGTCTTGTTGCTGATTAATAGCACTAATCGTATTAGCATCACTAATAGCAGGAGGTACTTTATTGATCCCTGAGGGGGAAGGAGGCAGCACTGCTGCCAAGAAAGAGGACATACATCAATGGATAAATAAAATACCAAAAGAACATATGTAAACAAAAAACAAAATATGTGATTATGCAAAATACCAATTTTAAAAAATACACCGTGTCTTGAAGGCTTGAGGGTGAGCGATGGAAGGCAAGAGAGAGATAGTAAGAGAGAGAAATAGAGAGAGAGAGAGAGAGAGATGAAGTGATAGAGAGAAAGACGGAGCGAGAGAAAGGGAGAGAGGGAGAGAAAGAGAAAGGGAGAGACCAGAGAACTCTTTGTTCCAGACTCCTGATTTCACACTCCCACAAAGAACTTTGGGTGCGTTTCATCCTTTTAGTGTTTGTGTTCGGTTTGTTCAGAGTTGAGAAGAAGGCTGGGGTAGTGTAGCAGGAGAGGAGTCACATCCATTCACAGCTTTATAAATCACCTCAGCAGGCAGGGGACCGTGGCCAATCAGCCAATTACACCCCCCGCCCCTCCCCGGCCCCCCCGACACCCCAGCCCTGATAGAGACGCCCGGGACAAAGAGATCACAGGGCAGAAAAACGACCCTTTAATGAAAGCGCCCACAAAACAGGCCCAAACCGCGCGCCCCACTTACGTATTCCATCACGGCGCTGCCCTCCCATTTCCTCCGGTGTGGACGCCGGGAGAGCGGCGGGGACACACTGGGGATGAGAGAAAAATGACTCTGCGCTGTGACACTGCTGAGACCCACACACACGCACACACACGCACACACACACGCACGCACACACACGCGCACGCACACACGCGCACGCACGCACACACGCACGCACGCACACACGCACACACACGCACGCACGCACACACACACACGCATGCACGCACACACACACACACACACACATACACACACACACACGCACCGGCCTCTTTCACACTCCGGCTCGAACAAAAGCATCTGTTGCCATACTGCGCCGTTCAGACCCCCCTCCCTACCATACTCACACACACACTCTCTCTCTCTCTCTCTCTCACACACTCTCTCTCTCACGCACACTGTCACACACACACTCGCTCGCTCGCTCGCTCGCTCACACACACACACACACTCTCTCGCATGCACACACACACACACACACTCTTTCTCTCACACACACACTCTCTCTCACATACACACACACAAATTTCACTGTCTCTCTCATACACGCATTTACACTTTCACCCTCATACATGTACACAAACGCTTGCCATCTCTGACACACAGAAATGCACACCTTCTCACACACACACACACACACACACTTACGCACACTCCTAAACTCACATGCACTCTCTCTCTTACAAACTCATAGACTCAATGACCAACTTTTTCAATACACGCAAATGCTATATCTTTTTCTCACTCACACACACACGCACACACACACACTCACTCACACTCTCTCACACACACACACACTTCTACACACTTTCTCTCACACACACACACACCCAGGAGGAGCAGTAGAGTGGCTCTGGTCAGCTTGCAGCTGCGCCTGCTCACCTTGTGTGTTCATTGTGTTGCTGTTGGAGATGACCCATCCATCTTAGTGTCCCAGGACAAGAGAGAGGGAGAGGAGGAGGGAGAGAGGGAGGGACAGGGAGAGAGAGAGGGACAGGGGCAGAGACCTGCAGCTGCTGAATGAATAGAGGAGAGGATGAGGGGATGAGGAGGGAGTGAGAGAAAGGAAGAGAGGGGGCAGCTGCAGGGTGGTCTCAGCTCTCCATCCCTCCATCCATCCCTCCATCCATCCCTCTATCCATCCCTCCCTCCATCCCTCATCTCAGCGTGACACAGTGACCAGGAGAATCTGCCAAACGCAGACACATGTCCACAGACTTCACTGTCAGTTCACAACAGAGAGTCTGCTCACAAGCCCTAAAGGGACAACAAGTCAAAAACAGATAACCAGTCTGGTTGCGAGCAAAGTTATAAATCCTTCAGCAGAGTACTGGGTAGCTGGTGTGTGTGTGTGTGTGTGTGTTAGGAGAGCTGACCCTGTGCTAGAGGTCAGGCAGGTGATGCTGTGACCCACACAGCTGCAGGTGCACACAGTCACCTCAAGTTCAAATCTCCTCCTCTCTTCACATCCCCTCCTCTTCCACTCCCCTTCGCACCTCTCTTTTCCTCCCCCCCCCCCGCCCCCCGCCCCCCCGCCCCGCACAAACACAGACACAAACGTTTGGATAAAATCTCCTTTCTGAAAATCTATCTTTTGATGAATTCTCTTTAACATCTCCGCCCCGTCCTCTGGAGAAGATCCAACATCGTTTGTCAACACAGAACTCAGACCTCCTCCAGAGTAAAGCTTGTGTGTCTTTCTGATCAGTGAAGTGGAGATTCGGTGCCCAGATCCGCCGGCTAGCTGGCTGGAGGTCTGGGCCAGCTACTCTGCTGTTGTCCGCCTCTAAGAGACTTCTCAGAGTGTGTTTAACATTCAGCTTCAGTTCCCAGCTCTCCGCCTCGCCCCCGACATCTTTGTTTGTTTCGTTCTTGGAGTGTCCGGGGGGGGGGGGGGGGGGGGGGAGGTGGAGGGGGGGGGCGATCGATTTGATTCTAATCGGACCATGAAAAGAACATGATCTAACTACTTTCAGCCGGGAGTATATTTAGGGCTCTCTCTCTTTCTCCGTCCCTCTCTCCCTTTCTCCCTCTCTCACCCTCTTCCTTTCAGACACAATGACGCTGGACAATTTAAAAACCTTTGAATGTCTCCTCAATGACTTGCTGAATACAGGGGAGAGAGATTTGGAGAGGAAGGGAGGAGGGAGGGGAGAGTGAGAGAGGAGGGGAAAAAGTGAAAAAAGGACCGGGGGCGGGGGGGGAGGCATCAAAATTCCACGAGTTGTTTAAACATGAGTGTGTTCATTTGCATGACAGCGCTGTGTAGAAAGAGACAACCCCTTCCACCGCCCTGGCCTGTGCACACACACACACGCACACACACGCACACACACGCACACGCACAAGCACACACAGTCACACACACTTTGGATAAACACATCTGCTAAATGAATACATGATGACACACACTACACACAAGCATACATATGCATATATAAATCCACACAAACACATACACTCACATTCATGGACATACATCCAAACACACAAACAGACACATACATTCCACACGCACATACACAAGAAAAGCATACGCTCATAAAACTAAATCACAGCTTTCAAACAAAGACACACACACACACACACACATCCATACTGACAGGTGCAGAGAAGCAGGGGCACGAGCAGACACATTAACATGCTTCACTTGGTCACACTGACTTACTACAACAGGCAGGTGAGAGGACAGAGCTGGTCACTGCAGTTCAAACACACACAGGAACACACACAGAAACACAGACACACACACAGAAACACACACAGAAACACAGACACACACACAGAAACATACACACACAAACACACACAGACACACACACAGCCACACACACACACACACACACACACACAGAAACATACACACACACAAATCCCAGAAGGAGTCTGAGAGGGGCACTAACACAGTAGCTCAGACAGATTAGCCTCTCCCATCTGATTGGAACACAAACACCACAAAAGAAGAAGTCCCTCGCATGTTAACCACAACACAGCCATGACCTACACCTCACCCCAGCCCTACACCACCCCAGCCATGACCTACACCTTACCCCAGCCCTACACCACCCCAGCCATGACCTACACCTCACCCCAGCCCTACACCACCCCAACCATG